>LJIJ01005343.1:0-12060 GCA_001718145.1 Orchesella cincta
ACTGAAAAAATCGATATTATTAACTATTCTTAATTGTGCAAAACCGGTGGCAGAAAGCTGACGGCCAAAGTGAAGAAGTTAAGTGGAATATTGCATGGCCCGGCCTTGCAAGGCTGAGAAGTAAATAAGAAATATCTATGCAAACAATTAACCGTAATCAATTGTATTAAGTAAATATTCACATATTACTTATATCTGATTTAATGGAGCGTAGTCATGCCTAAATTTTTTTTCTTTCGCGTGCATCTTGCTGAAGAGACGAAAAAATAGAAACATCTAAAATCCGAAACAACATCACTGGCCTGGCCAAAAAAAGCGTTAATTAATCCCGAAGTATTTTTTACTGTATTTAAAACATTAATTACCTCTTGCGTCACGCGCCGTTGAGACTCCACACAAAATAAAAAACGGTCATGATAAGTGCAGATTTAAAATGTGGGGAGGCCACCAAACACAGTAGCAGCTGCCATCTTCCATATTCCTCCGCTTTCAATGTGTTAGAATTTGAAAGGTGAATTCAAAATTGGCCCAACAAAATGTAATACACATGCCAACCAATTGAATTCCAAACAACTACTAGAAATCTGTAAAAAGCCCATCTGAACTTCTGAAATGTCTGCATAGTCCAGCGAATGCGTAGGTGTGGCGCTGTTCGCTTAAATTGTAATTTCCCCGCTGATAAAATGCCCAACCGCTATAAATGCCAATTGCAAGACATAATTGCTGCCAAATCCAAAGTTAGCAACTGTGAGCCCAGTTCTAAAGTCTTTGCATAATGCGTCCAATAAGTTGAAAAATTGCGACATGGTTCAACGCTGTTATAGAGTGCCCCATGTGATGTATACCAGTGACTACAATATACCTAGCAATACTGAAAAGGGTTACAAGTGCAAAGAAAAATATTATCACCAGAATTTCTCCGATTATGTAAGATTCTTCGCTGAAACTGCAATTCATCCTTTTTTGATATTTTATAGCCATGATTTCAACAAACTCAGAAGAACAGCTCAGAAAGTTGGCAGTAGAAGCACTGAATTCGACTCCATTTCGAATTGAAGCAGTAGCAAAGCAAACTGTCTTCAAATTATGTCATAGACGCGCCAAATCAATATCCTTGAGTTAGGCCTTCCGTCGTACAAGGTGTATCATACAAATCTATTGTATCCTCAGTCGAAACTGTCAGGGCGCAGCCGACCGCAGACCGGGGAAGTTGTGATATGAAAATGGCAGTTAAGTAAGCCAAAGAGAGTGAAAAAGGCATAACGCCAGGTTGTTTTCCACGATGGATATAATGCCAAGTCGGACGCATTGAAGAGATAAAGGAAAGTTCCGAGAATTTGATTGATGCGAATCGGTATTGCCAATAAGTTTTTTAAGTCGTTGTGGGCTTCTGTGACAAAAGGATTTTAATTTCCCTTTGTCGGTGGTAATAGTAAAGTAACTTCATTACGTTTCTGTAATTATATACTGATAAAAAATAACGCGCTTTTAAAAGCACTGCTCTCTGTCTAGGAATTGACTGATAGCGTCGCAATATGGTTGGTATGAATCCGTTTCAAGCTATATCGAGTAATTAATCAATTTGTGGCGCTAACTATTTGTTTTGTAAATTTTTTATTAACAGGGACTAATTTTGCAAGTATAAACTTAGTGACATTAACGGAACTTGAAAGCGATTAATAATCGGCCCAAAAGAACTAATTTGCGTTATGGCAATATTGGCCTGTGTGTTCATTGCCTAACTGGCAGCTTTTCTTGAATAATTTGATTATTCTTGGCAAAATAAACTGCTACAGCACGAGCAGATAAGTAGTTACAGCCCAATAACTTTTAGAAGCAGGATTGCAGCAATATCAATAAAACAATCGTTACCAATTCATTAATCAAAATTATTTTTCGTTTATACAAAAACATACGGGGAGCAAAATTTGCTTCAGCCAGTGAAATGTATCTTAGCATTGATGTTTGCACAAAAACGTTATGAGGCAGTGTAACGAACATGAAACACTTTGCCATAATTATAATGTATTTCAAAAATGAGGCTACTTCATAGCCAATTGGCTTAATCAGATGTTTGCGTTTGTGAATTTACATTAGTCAAGTGGATAGTTTACGAAGTGCGCGCTGCAGTTTGCCTTCAATTAAAAATTAATGGCATACTTAAGTAACATCAATTATAACCACACGGCCATTATTCTTGAGCTTGCAGTCTAGAACATTGCTCACAAGCTAATTTTCTCTAAAAATTTCCAAAATGAAAACAAAGAATATTCAGTGTGGACAGCCTTTCCACCTCCAAAACTAAAAACTCACCAAAAGATTTTGTTAAGTTCCATTTGAATCCGAATCAAAGCAGATGATATTCTAAAGCAGTTGCATGGTCTTAATCAAAATTTCCATTCGAGCGAGTCAAATTAGTGGGCTCTTCATTTTTGGTGTAAACATACAACAAAATAGATTTACATTTTCTTGGTTCAGTTTCCCAACCTTTGCAGCAAGTCTTCGATTACTTTTTCTTGCACTTTCGGTGAGCTATTCTTTCATTTCTCCGAAACTTGTAACGACCGTTTCAAAACAACCCACAATTGCGAATCCGCTCTTGGAGCATCGAGACGATTCTCTCATGGTTTCTAAATTTGTTTCGGATGTTTTTGAATATTTTGGATGTGGAAAGGTCGACAAAAAACATGGCACTATTTATTAACCGATTCGACCCAAAGCCTTATTTCGTTTGCCGACGAGTTGAAAAATGGAACTGGATGAAGGAATGGTTTGCGAAGCAACCAAACGAGCTTGGTGGATAGTGACGAAGCATTAATTTGGCGCTTCCATCTTGACACTGATAATTGTTTATCCCAACCTTTTCCAAAGTATTGATGTATATTTTTGGAAAAGGAAACATCACCCTTTTGATTGGTCCTTTCCAATTTTCACCTTTGTTTTTGGTTTCAATCACTGTCCGAAAATTAAATCCCTGTGTCCTGATGACCATGATTGACAAGCTCCAGTTTGGATTTAGAACGGTGAAAGAGCATATCAGCAAATTTGCCTGATGAGAGTAAAAGCAAGCTGGTTAGAGATGTTATTGTCAGTAACGCGTTTGGAAAACTGGATGGGATAAAAATCCAGGAATCAGGTAGAGTTGACTAGACGCTACGGTCACAGGCTATTTGAGGGACGTCAAGTTAAATCAAATTATGGAAAAGTATAGAGCAATGGAGACACTGCTTGCGGAGTTTAATGAGCTATTCTCGTCCCATTTGATTAATGGAATAGGTTCAGTATTGGTTGTTATGATGACTTTATTCCACTTTTTTGTCGAAGTGAACGGGAATAGTTTTAGTTTGCCAGCCAAATATTTGCTTGTCAGGCTGTGCTTAACATTTGGGTGTTGTATAGCTTTGGGAACATCAGCAACTGACATGGCAAATGAAGTAAGTGAACATAATACGTATGTATCCAATTTCGACAATAAATTTTCATCTAATAATGTAGTTATTTTACAGGCGGAAGAGTGTGAATTATCTTGCGCGATGTTCCGATAGGAAACATCAATCCAATTCTGAAGCAAAAGGTAATGCACTATTTTTCATTTATTCGAAATATGAATAAAAAGTAAAAAAAATCAATTCTTTTCAAGGTCATGCTGCATTTCAACAAGCGCTGGCTGTTCCCCTTGTTATCTCACCTGGAAACTTTTTCTCATTGAATCGGCAATGATTACCTCTGTCGCGGTACACTTACAAACGTATCTTATTGTTCTCATTCAGTTCCAAGGTACTGAAACTGACAAAGAGGAAGCGCAGTACATTTGCAAAAACTTTACCTTGCTAAACAGCACATTTAGAAGGGTGTAGCTCTAGTTATGCATCAATTGATCGCCTGTTAAATTCGATTTTGACGTTTCAAAATCATGCGTGATGATTAATTAAATTAAAATTGACACAACTTAAATACATGTGGATTTTTCGTGATGGATTTGGTGGTATCACATGGAAACCAATATTTTAATTTTGACGTCTTCTTAAATTAAATAATATTAGATATGCGGTGTTCCCCGTGTTATCAACAATAAAAATTCCTGAAAGTGAAAATTGCTAGAGAACAATTGAATAAGTCATGATTAGTCCGAGATTTGAGGGTAGCCGATGTGACCCAAGACCCAACAATGAATAACTTGCCGGGGAAAATGACAGGTGGATTTTTGGAAAGTGTAGATGTAAAAAAATAGGAATATCTGAAAATTCACAATTTATATTACTCGCATTATAGTAATAAAACAGGTACTAAATCCCGTTTAAATCAACTACTTTTTCCTTATTTGTTTATCATTGAAGTAGCGATATTCAATAGAGGTTTATGAAGTGACCCTAAATCACCAATGAAATTATTTTTATAACAATTCCAGCTTGTGATAAATTACAAATAATCCACCGTATGCCAAGAAACATTTGCAAAATATTATTTCTGTCTTCTTGCAAAAACTCCCAAAGATCAAAGGTAAGTTGAATGAAATGATCATTAGACTGAAAAAAAAGAACCTGAGCAATATTACCCAATTCAGGATAATCCAGTATATAACCAATAAAATAATTTTCTCCCCGAAAAATCCGCATTCCAAGCTAAAATTACATCAAACGTGCAACTGTTGATAGCTGACGCTATAGCAAGTGCCGCAATAAAGATCATGATAGTTGAATGCTGCAAAACAAGTACATTCTCCAGATATTATGCAACTCCAGTTTGGGAGCCATCCAATATTAGTGCAAAAATATAAATAAACATCTATAGATTTGACCCAACGGAAAAGTTAGTTATAGAAGATTTATGAAAGTTTTCTCAGCGTTAGATGTTGAATGTTTGTCAAAGGCGATCATCATTTTAAAAATCTAATTTTGACTAAAAGACAGGTAGCAATAGTGTTAGTATTATTCCAATTATATGACTGAATGTTAGCACTCATATTATTAAGCAAGATGACTGACAGAAAGGCAATTTCACTAATTAAAACTAATTCATTAACTCCTACTCTCAGAAAGAAGAATGCTACTACAGACGTTTGTTAACTACCCACACTCACATAATTTTATTTGGTATAATTTGGAACTTTCCTTGCAAGGTAAATAAACTAAAAGTATTGGTGTATAAACTGGTGCGTTATATGAAATATATACAAATGTACGATGCATACTAGCTGAAATTAAATCCACTTACTTTTGCATTTTTTAGAAATATTTTTAGATTGAAAAGGCTTACTACTACTATTTTCCATTGAATTTTTCCATATCCTCTTGTTGCTTAAATTGCTGCAAACAATTAGATAAGTGGTCATTATACCTAGAATTGAAGGCAGCGCTCGACGTCCTAGGTCCAAAAAATTTTCGGGTGAAATACGAGGTGGATTTGCAAGAGCAGATGTATAAAACATAAGAATCTGCGGTACATAAAAAATCACATGTTAGGCATAAAAAAAAAAGGTGACAAAAACAGACATTATTAAGCTCAACCTTATCTTGCAAATCATCATCAAGATGTAGGATGGATGATGCTTGTCGAAAGCCTGACACACATTTAATTGCCTATTATACAAATAAGAGATATTATCTATCTATATTTTACATTTAAAATCCTTTCATGAAAATATAAGGGAACGTCTTACGGCATCAGTCATTCCAGTGCAGCTATCACATAAAACGGTGAAAGTAATAGTGGCTGAAATAACATGAGGAATCATTGTCATAAAGACATGCACATCTTCCCTGCTCATATCGTTGCTTGTGAGAACCTTGGACAGTTCAAAAGCGGAGTTGATACATGGGAGCAGAAAGGTGAAACTTATGTTCAGCAGCTGCGGGTCCAAAAAGTTTTTGAAACTCTTCTAAAAGAACCTCTATCTCTTTGTACATCTGCACAACCCACAAAAGTCTCCGTTGTCGGGCAAGTTTTTGCGGTTGTGCTAAAATGCACAATGCAAAGAATGCGCTCGAAAACAGATAATAATTCCAATATAAACGTAAAAGGTGAGAAGTCTCAGCTGGTTGATCGTAATCCAATAAACACTAACGATTGAAACTGTGACAAGTTTCCACCAAACTCTCCCAGACGCAGCAGCGTGTTGATAGTAAAAAATAACTGTGTTGATGTGAGATATAAAACAAAGAAGCAGTACAATTCCCATACAAATAGTTAGTCGCATTCGGCGCCTTTTTATGCCAGCAACCCTCGTCGGTTCTAATTCTTTCATACCAAGCTGAACTAAACGGATAATTTTTGTAGTAAATAAACCAAAAAAGTTTATTACTTGTTGTCGTTTCTGAATTAATATAGCTAAACAAATAAGATCTGCCACTCCGGAGCTTGCGTTCACAACAATTTGGGCGAACCTTTCGGTAGAAGTAACATGGGTGAAAACAATATTCACCTCTTTCATGATGAACGGGACGAACATGGGGAGAACTGAATTACTGAGGATTCGTGGGGTTATCATCAAAACTGGAAAACTTATCCATGTAAAGGTGAGAGAGATGTTGGAATGGTCGAAGGAGAATGGAAAAGCTCCACATATCTGACTTGCGCGGATGGGGAAAATCAGGAGGTTCGAAATGGGAGCATTGAAGTCAATGATTTTCTTTTGGAATCGTGTTGTTTGTGTATTCATTGTGGGGTAAAACGTATTTGAAATGTGTAAAAGCTGAATGCCAGCATATGGAGATATGGTTTATATCGTTGCAATGTCGAAGGTTGAATAAATAATGAACATTCGTTCATAAGTGTACGATTTAATAAGCGAGTGGTTGTTTTGGTCATTACTTAAGCTGGATAAAAGTTGTAAGATCGCAATATTCATATATATGCTGCTAATTACTTGTTTTTTTGTCATAACTTGTTCCTTCAACGTCACCTAAAGTTGAATGTTAAAACATTATATTTGCATAGAGCCCGAAGGGCAATCAATATGAAGATTTGAGCACATTAACACTTAGGCAAATTGCCAACACGTGGATTTGCCATTGTTTGTGGAGCAAAGGAGAGATAACAAAAATCGTTTATGGTAACCGTCTTAATCTGTGAATGTTTAAGAGATTTTTTAATGTAAGACAAATACACAGCGGAATTTCAAACGAAGATTGCCAAAATCATTAAACGTCTATCGGAGGTTAACCTTGTTTTAAGCGTTTAGGAGAATCTAAGGAGTAAAAATTTTAGCGTCAGCACTCTATGGGTAAGGTCCTTGCTAAATCAACATTTGAACGCGCAAGGTAATATCGAAATGATCCTTGAAAGCTAACAAATTTGGAATTTCACGTTTTTCATAGTCAAATATATGATATGCTAATATCTTATAATGCAATGCAACACTAAAACTTAGATACTAAAGAGGGTTCAATTGTTGTGAGGGTGCAAATAATAAATAATAAATCGGTGATCAATTTAAATCTTTATTGTCAATCATCATGGGCAACAATTTCATTGATGCAAGTTCTCGCATATCCCAGCTTAATAGATTAGTTTCCAGATTGTCTTGAAGTAAAATTGCTTTGAAGCACAAATGAAAATCTAAATTCGCTGGCAAAACAAATTGTCAAAAATACAAATGAAAAACTTGTTAAAGTTATGTTAAATGTAAAAATATACTTTATTTATTCCAACGCATACTAAGTTCGGTGCGATGGCGGCCTGCGAGTGAGCCTGCATCATATCCAACATCGGGACGACTACGAATGAAATTCTATTGCCAGACTGCATCGCAACCAGAGTGGATCTCCTCAAAAGAACAGCGCGGATTTAAAACCGGTCGGTAATGGACATTCAGAGAAAGACTGGAAAGTAAATAATTTGACAGTCAGCACCAGCAAAATAGTCGCGAAAATCCCCTTGTGTGGCGGAGCAGGTTGGGAAAACTTAACCCCAAGAAATTTAAACCATCGCTGAATCTTTCGCTTCCCTTGGTCTACACCCACCCGCCCGCGCCGCCAAAATGAAAGCAGTCAGCCGTAATCTTGACCTTTGCCCAACATGGATATTTTGGAACACAGAATCATGCTCGCCCATATGTTTGAATAGCCCATCTCGTGGTTTGATTCGGCATTCAAATCGGAAACGTTAAAAAAATATTTTAGTGTAGTTTTAATATTTTTGGAGCTGGAAGGGCAACGGCTCCACCGTTGGAATAGGCTTGTCCTCAGTTTATCGAAACTATTTAACATTTCCCTTATGATCAGATGTTGAAGAAAGGACTGCCGCAAGAAATAAAAGTATCTGAGCAGGTAAGCTATTTTGTTCCGTACATACATTTGTTAACCAATTTATCTGAACACTAATTGCACGCGGCTCTGAACTCCCCGCCGACATCCTGAAATATTTAAATCTGGAACTAATGAAAGGATATTAACTATTTTAGTGCCGTGGAGAGCATCAAGCGTTAGGCGATAAATAGTAGTTCTTGATGTAGTTTTTTATTGCTGATGACGATGATGTATTTAGTTTTTCGTAAAACTCCATATTTCGAATGTTATACGTTACTCATTTCTAAAAGCCCGAACACGTTCCTCCCGCCCGCAGTTTTGCCCGTGTTTCCCGGATCAAGGGGGTTGGCAAACGATTTTGTTATTCAGTATCCAAATTTTATGGTAATACTTAAGTTTAAGCGTAAGTAAAAATCTTCAGCACCCCGGGTCGCCACCGCCCAAACAGGCTTTTATAATTATAAAATCGACGGTCTAAAAGGAAAGTTTGGAGACAGCCCAAAAAAATCAGCATCACGATATTGTCACAAAGTTACGGCCCGCCCTTAATCCTATCGAAGTATTAGTTTTACAAAAAAAACTGAAATCATCATCGTATTCACATAAAAAACCTACATGCCGACCGCTGCATTATTACGTAAGGCCCACCTGCCTCAAGTCTGCGGGCCCACCAAATAGTATACCTCTCCGTAAGTGGTTTGCCCAAACCCAATTACCGGCCACAGAAGGCAAATCGCTGCTAATGAGTTCCAGCTATTGGTTCTGTAGGTAAAAAGATATATCTCAGGCATTATTATTGTAAACTATTGTACAGGTATGCTAACCTACTAGCTCATAACATGTGTACACAACATCAAATCTAAAGTCCTACCACCGTTGGACTCACAACGTTAATCCCATTGTAATACGTAAACAATACTTATTTCACATTAAACCATCCTTGTACACACTAAGAAACTGTTAACACCTCCTGCTGACCCTACCCCCGCCTCCCCAAACAATATCCAATACAAATATGAGAAATTAATTCATGGAACTTATACGCTGTCGCCTTCAAAAATAAAAGGTAAATTTAGCTGAGAAATGCACATAACAGTAAACCTAGAAATGACAAGCAAATTTTTGCATTTCGAACAGCGCGAATTTATGTAGATTGTAATCCTTAAACATTAACGTGATATTCATTAAATTGCATACCCATTTTTTAAATTCAATAAAAAGTTTACAAGCTGTAAAACAGCTAAATCGGTGGGGTTAACTACTGCATGCCTTCAACTAGTTTTAGCGTAGCAAACAACGTAGGCTTTGCCTCGAGGTTATAGAAATTTAGCCTCAAACTTTCACAAAGAAGTTTATAGGGCCGGTAGACTATAAGTTTGGCCTTAAAGAAAATTCTAGGATGTTCTAATGGTTACGACTTGCAATCCAAGGGACTCATGTTGTTCATGTACTTCTATCGTAGTATTTGCATTATAAGTGATTACTCGTGTTTAGTCCTAGAACAAAAATTTTAAGCGACGATATTACATCGACAACCGACTGAGTTGGTTCGCAAAATTTGTTCATTTTATCATGGTATTCATGGAACACCTTGCGTGTTAATTAATTGAGCTGTTCTTCGCGAACTCGTTGCATATAGGTCTTTAAAATCCAACAAAGCCCCCCTGCCGGCGCCCCGCCCCCTTCTATAGTTTTCATCTAACATTTGCTATTGAATAGCTGCGAGCACCGCCCACCGCCTCTTCGCGTTAACATTTACTGGGTGATTGCTCGTTGAAGGTTACTTAGTAAGCTTCCAACACCACAGTCCCCGCAATAAGTCTAAAAACCCTCACATCGCCCGCCACATGATCTTAGACACTTCTTTCACGGTCGAGGTCTATAAAATGACCTGTTTTTTGCAGTGCCTAAAAGAAAGAACAAGTAAACGTGAGTAGTAAATCCAACCCATATTTGATCGGGGTATTATGAGACTGTCCGGCGCTGGGTGACGTAAAGTTACAACAGCAGGGACCCCGATTTCTACGGGCCATGTTTTGACCACAATGACCTGAAGTTTTGGCTGCAGATCCACGAAAACGATTCTCCAAGTCTGGACACGGTTTTTACGTTTGGTACTATAAACTTAGTCCAAAACATGTTAGCTTGATTGTCTAGAAAACGGTTTTTTTGCTGAATGCAGATGGCTTGGCGGACGGTGTGGCAAGCCAAGGAAAGAGATGGTTAGATTGTTAGATTTTCGTGTATCTTTTTGACCAAATTAAGTTTGAGAAACCGTAACACGTTTCCCCCCTGGCTAGAATTGTTTTTTGAATTTTACAGCAAACTTCGAGCTCATTTGGTCGAAGCAAGTGGCCCTTAATTAGTGGTCCCCTTCACTTTCACGGTCGACCTTTGGTAACCAGTCTAGCAATACCCTTTACAAAATATTGGTCGAGTTTCTAATCAGCTTCCGGTTCCTATTGTACTTTCTTTCAGCAGCCCCCCAGAAACGGTCTTTTTAGACCCCTCGAAGTTTGAAAGTGTCGAAATGGTATAACACTGACTTTTTATTTGACTTCTAGAAGTACATGCGTTTTTGTAACGCAACTGGTTATAAAACACGGAAATTAAAAAAAACAAGTAACATATTAAACCAGCAGCGCGTCTATTATATATTACTACTGCTCATTTGTGACTACTTTTTTGTTCCAGCTACATAAATCGTTGTTCATGAACGACTTTGAAGTAATTTACGACGAATGCATCGCATCCCAAAGTGTTTTTACAATTTTAAACGAACAAGGTAAAAATCCACCTTATTAGTCGCAGCTAGAGCTAATCGTGAACTTTGTTC
Source organism: Orchesella cincta (assembly GCA_001718145.1). Taxonomy (NCBI): domain Eukaryota; kingdom Metazoa; phylum Arthropoda; class Collembola; order Entomobryomorpha; family Orchesellidae; genus Orchesella; species Orchesella cincta. The sequence goes on from LJIJ01005343.1 coordinate 11,083, forward strand.
TGCTGTGACACGGTTTTCTTTTTTTATATTTCATGTGCACCCCGCGCCCAGGGACCCCTGGGCCCGCTCTCATAGTTTGATTGCTAAAGTTTTAAAACATAACAAAACCATTGCCAAATCCTGAGTAACAATGTTTAAAAAAGTTTACTCTTTAGTTCGAGAATAAATAAGCTACTTGCCAGGCTTGACCTACTTGCAAAGCAACTGACAAATATAACAAACGACGCGCTTTTCCCGACATTGTTGGTTTGTGCAATGACCCATAACTCGGCTTTTTGTTGAAAAGAGTGCAATCCGTTCAGCCCCTGTGCGAACCGCGGGAACATGCTGTTGTAACCGCGCCCTTTAATATTCAGTTGGTATAGTATACTAATCCTTTGAAAGACTGTCGTCTGTATCATCCCAGCTTAATAATATCCTTCCATTTTATTTCCAAACTTTCTTGTCCCAACACTGAGCATCCTGCTTGAGTTTTACTCGAATTCTGGACAAATATCCGAACAATATTCTTGGACTGTGTCCTAACTCTTTCGATTTTGTTTTGTACGACTGATGATTCGAATTCTCTGAATGTCCTTAATCCAACAACTCTGACACGAACTGCTTAAGATTTTTTAGCATTCCAAATATGCGCGAAATTTCGAATGAAATCATATAACTGGCCGGTATAAGCTCGTTAATCCGCAAGTTTGTCTTCGTGACTAGAGATGCCAAATAATGTTTTGCAATGAAAACCCACCATCTCCGATAATTACGAATTTCTTGAAAACCTACTTCTGTTTTGATCATATAGAAGTGGGACGAACACCCATCAAATGATTGACTGTGAAAAATTGGTGATGATAGGACTTTTGCATATATTGTTTCATGCACTCTTGGTTGAAATATTTCGAACTTGTCTTCAACTTACAGGCTGTGCAGAAGTCTGGAGAAAGGTATCTGTTTTCTTCGTGCTATCATTTTTTATACCTCGACTCT
>LJIJ01005344.1:0-12058 GCA_001718145.1 Orchesella cincta
CACCCTTACAATTATCCAATTTAAACTTTCTCATCAGATGCCATTACTATATCTCTTTTGACCAAACAAATCTACAAGACCCGGTCCATCTTGGCCTTTCCATTTCCACAGTTCCATTCTGAATTACAACATTCCTGCTGCCTCAAGCTCAAACGCGAAATATCTTTCGACAACTGTTAATTTTGTGATATTCATGCTTTGTTGGGCTGAAACTGTCTAATCTCCGCTATATTGCTTATACGTCACCAAATGGGAAAAAACATGACAATGTCTTATGTACATGTTTTACATTGTATCGCTACTCTGACCAAATTGAAGGTAAAATTGTAAACATTCAATTGGCATTTTACTTTAAACATTAAATGGAATTGTTTTTATATAGATGTGTCGCATCGCCAACTAAAACTTCAATAATGCGGAGAAGAATTATATTCGAAAAGTCGAATTCTATGTTTTTACTGACTTGGGGCTTAATTTTCGTTCCATTTGCATTCGGTATCTGCGTCTGGTTTGAGCCGACCCATGCTATGATAGAAGATTGGATGGAGGTTAACATTCCATTCAAACCGAAATTTTCCCCTGTCATTCTGTTTTTCATGTGGATTGTATCTAATTGTATCATGTGGAGCGTTGTCTTTGGTATTTGCACCGATTTTATTTCTTACATGTTACTCGTCCGTAGCCTAATTTCTGGGCGGATTCCACAGCATTTGACTTGAGTTGTTCGACGTTGCAGCCCAACACATAAAGCTAAACTGGGCTATGATATAATACAAAATACTTTGGAACAGGGCCTGTCCTACATAAGCACTAACCGGGCACCGGTGCAGGGCTGGACGCTAATGGGGGCCGTACTTTAAGAATTGTCGAAGAACTGCTTCTCTAAAATTTTGAAAAAGGAATCATATGTAAAATTGAAAAAAAAATTGTCAACTTTTTATTACAGGTACAATTACTTTCGTAACGACCAGATTTCCCCATCCGGCACTCTCTTGTGGTCCCCCGGAGAAATGTTGGGCTGAGAAGACCTTACTTTCATTTGGACCCTATAAGGGTCCCGTGTACTGTGAGGACTACTCACGCTACTTGATAACGGCTGTGTCGCGTTCCCAGCAGGAACGAAACGTGCAATACAAGAAATGAAATATAACGAAATGTAAGCCACCCAGTTATCCCAATAACAACTACAAATGAGCATTTATTGGGCTAAATTTTTTACCTATATAGTCACTCGAATAGATGTGATGTTCATATTTGCAAGATACCAATGTCGATTAAAAACATTCACTGATTTGTCAAATAATACTCTTGTCCGTTTCTGGACCAGTTGATATATATTCGTGAAAACGATCATTTGTCGTTTATTATCAACTGTTTCATTTAAGAGAGTAAAAAATATTGTAGCCTGTTAATTATACTTTTTAACACTCTATTTAAGATACAACCAAGGGTTGGTAATATGTTGATTAGGTAATCTAATCTGATAATGGGATTGATTGATTAGTTTAATCTTTAATCAGTAATCTGAATATGAAGAAATTCTTAACTTAATCAGTAATCAATTAATCCGACGAATTACCAGAAGAGACTTAATCTATAATCATTAGTAGTCTATCTAAACTAAAAATCTAATTAAAGATAATTTATTCATAAGATTGATTAATTTTTTGCGTGAAGGACTCAGCTCCATCGTCGTTTTCTCCTGTAAGAATGACAAATTGTTTGATATAGTTGCTCTGGTAATAAACAAGTCAAAAATTCAAGCATTCGCATCTCGTTTTCGTAACTTGGGTTTTTCTTGCCATTACACTTCCTATTCTGAATTTTTGTTCAGCCGTATCATATTTTAGAGTTGATTTAAAAATGTACTAGGATTCCTAAGTAAAACTCCTTGTCCAAGTGAAGTTGTCAAACGGCAAAAAGGAATGTACACCATGAGTGCTTCAAGGTCAATTTATTCAAGCAGATCTGGTGATGTTGGGAGTGTGTAGCGCGAAAAAGAGAACCTTAAACTTATTAATGAATTATTTCAGTCACATTTGAAAAAAGTCAACAACTGTTAGATTAACTAATCCAACTGGTTAATCTTTATTCACCAAAATTAGCCGAAAAATAAACACTGCCAATAATCAGATTACTTTTTCTCCTTTTAATAAAACAATTAATCATAATCTGATTAATTATAAAAAACCAAACCTAATCTCTAATCTTTAATCTAAAGAAAATCTTTTATTGATTACTCACCATGGATATAACGTGATTCGTTCAAAAGTTGCTGCAGGGCCGGACTTACCCTAGGCCAGGCACTGGTGGTAGGGCCTATTTTTTCCAGGCTGCGGTACGGCCTGTCAGTCGTGCGACAGCTTGCTACACTGTAGGATAGCCCTGTAATGACACCTAATTGGCACTGATTGTGAACAATCTTGTAATGACACATTTTCTTTGACATTTAGGCTGACAGTCTAAAATGTGTTAATAAATATCCATAATTCAATCCAAACAATGTAAATTTGAGTTTTAAAGAGTTAAAGAGTGTCTTTTACACACAAACATTGGAGTTTGGTGTCCATTTTGTACTTTTTGGAGGATTTTAAAGACATGTTTGACCGCTGTTTTCCCGTTTTTAGGTACATTTATATTTTGGCCAACATAACCGCATCATTTCAGCAGCTCTAATTAACAGTCTTGAGTATTTATGTGCCTATACTGCATTAAGTGATTAATTAATTTGTTAGCGTTGTAATGTACACGCTGAATAATGTGTCTACGCACATTAAAAAGTAATTGATATTGAAAACAAACCAATGTGTTAAAACAAAAATTCAGAGCGTTTGAAACATATTACCAGTTTTTCAACATTCGTATTTTAACATTGTTTCCAGATATATTTTAATATTATAACAAGGAAGAATAATAGCCCAAAAAACTTGATGATTCACGATATTACCAAAACTGAGTAGTAATGGTGTGAAAAAATTAATCTGCGTTTTCAAGATAGGAGTAGTGCTTCGGTTTTGAATTTGGATTTGTTGTATCAATTTTTGCCAATCTGTGAATGCAGATGATTTTACTTACTTTGGCGAGCCTTTTGGTGGTGGCATCGGTGTTATTTACTACAACAACAACCATTTGTAATTAGAACAATCATTTTTAACCCCGTTGCACGACTTTGTGATACATGTTTTAAATATGAATATTACCGCAGCTGCAAACATACTGCAAACATTCAGGATTCCAAATATTTTCAGGGTGACGTAATGTTTAATTGTTTGAGCGTTCAACTGCCTTTATTTGTCTGACAGATCAGCTTCACCAGCCTAATCAAAGTGAATTGAGATACACACTGATGATTATCGTGATCTATTATTAAATTACCATAAAAATTTAATGAATTTTCAAATTACGACTTTTAAATGGCGTTTTCACCAAACGAAGCATAACATATGAGGTTAGCTTACCACATCGAGTTTTTTCACCCGTGATCTTAAAAAACGTGGAATTTACCACATTATATTACAATGAATAAAAATTAACTGAGTTTGTGGTAAAAACAGACAGACAAACTGAGTGGAGCATTAGATTTTTACAATATCAGGTGCCCAATAAAAAACTAATTAGCGCATTTGAAGATCTAATCACGAACATTTTTAATGACGTCCCGTATAAAATATTAGAAACAAAATTGGAGTTGGATTGGAATAAACCGGACAATTCGAGATGTAGCGAAGTACCTTTAGCGGATGTAAATTGTGTCAAAAGTGAAATCTTCAATAGACTAGCATTCGAATGATATATCACACCCAAATTTTAAAATGCATGACCTTTGACCTCTTTTTGAAAGTTCCTTTTTCGATTTGCAATTATGGTTGTAATTAGTACCGCAGTAACCTTCGAATGGTTTATCATAAACTACGTTGGTCAGTTGAAAAACTTATCGTGAACTCTGCCCCGGTTCGAAAGTTCCGATTTGAATAAACACTGCACATTCATCATCAGCACAACCATGCCTTTCGATTGATGTACCAAAAGCTATATCTGACGCTTATTTACTTGTTAATCTTACCATTTAACCTTGTTACCGTTACCCCCAGATACCCATCTACGAACTCATCCTAAGCTTTGGCCTTATTTTTCAATCGGTCCAATAAGAATTTTAAAAAGTCAAAAGTTTCGAAAGTTATCGTGTTGACAGACAGACGACGACGCGATACAAAGTCTTCTTAATGTGTATCTAAAGGTACATAACAAGTAAAAAACTTTGAGTAAATGCTAAATCTTAGAGTAGCTGATTACCACTGGGGACAAGACCCAGACTTACCGCTTCCAATCAAGCTGTTTAATTGCCCGAATTTCAATTTATTACACAAGCTTGATTGCCACGCGCATAACTACCTACAAGTTCGACACGTCGCTTCAAATTTAAATTTTGTTTGCTGATTGGAATCTCTATTTTTTTAAATCAATTATTTCGGGTTTTGTGGAGATGCAGGATATTACTTTACATATATGTATGCTTTCTTTAAACAACAATATAGCATATCAGAACATGCCTAACACCGTATAGAGTCGAACATAGCCCTAAGCAGCAGTAAGCCATGAGAGATAGGTAATATTCAAAAGTCTAATTTATAATGCCAATTTCGATTTGCCACGTAATTACAAAAGATAATAATTGGTTTGAAGACTAGAAAACCACGAACATTTGAAGCTTATCCCGTGTCGCTTTTATACCCACCTTCTCAAACCTTTTCCACATGGAGTGGTTGGTTTATGTTCGGGGCGATAAAAGAACCTTGTTACTTGTTGTGTCGTATCCATAAATATTACACTTATTTAATTCCCTAGAACCTTTTGAACCATTTTTAAACGGATTTAGTTTTTTTGTAGAATAAAAAATTCCATATAAAAGGCGTGATAGGCTAATAGCAAATAAAGTTAATTCTCTTTCTATTCTTAAAATTTTTAACGAAAGGGCAAACAATGCAACAAGCCACTGATTTAGCGACTTGGTCGCAAACACAAACTGTCTTGGTGGAGAAATTCCTTACTTCAACTGTGGAGTTTATTTGGAATGATGTGAGCCCAATAACCACGTCAACGTTTGCACAATGTATTATACTCGAGTGTATTATGATTAATCTACATCCCCTACATTTCAAACCCCTAGAAGAAAAGCCTAGGAAGAATCGCAAAAGCTCAAATGTTTCGCGTCTCTTCAGACACGGTTTACGGCGCTATACTAAAATTGCTACATCACAAAGACTGAGCTCCTCAGATTGGCTGCTGGTTATTGACTCTGCTTTTCCTAACGCAAAAAAGGGGTCGCGAAAACATGGGTTGCAAACTAAAATTGCGGGGACGTCAAAAAATGTAAAACTGCCCACAGTTATTTTATTGAGACCCGCGATCCATATCTTTTGCGATCTGAACCAGATGCAAGACTGGTGTCTTCGGAGCTTAGCGAACCCCTACTAATGTTTGTTAGCTCAAACTTCAGCTTTGTCGGTATTGGCTGTTTTAGTTGTGAAGCGATGATTTTGAACAGCCATCCGAAAATGAATTTTCATTTTGTCACTTTTAGAATTATTCCTCACGAATACATCCTGTCTTTTAGCAAGATTTTGTTCTTTTGGAAGAAATTACATTCGAATTTCAAATTTGAGCCTGGAACAAAAGCCCCTCCCCCTGAACATCACCTGTTAACTATAACTCCTGACCAGAGCGTACCTCTTTCTCTTTACATAGATCGAAACAACTGCTCCGATGTAAAGGTTTGCGAACATTACCTTTTTCATCGTTTTTACGCGGGATTAAGTAACAAGAAGATACAGAGACTTTCACTTCGGGAATGGAGATATTATTCGACTGGACTACTTCAAAGAAGGCACTTTCTGCAACTTTTTTTTCCTAAAGAGAATTTCTTTGACGTAAATCTCTCCGCATTTGTGCTCCCATTTCCACTTGGTATTTGGGTGTGCTTGCTTGTAGCTTTATTGTCGGGATCGTTTTGTCTTGCAATCCTACACAAAGATAATATTTCCAACACACTTTTTCTGCACTACTCCGCCCTATTTGAACAAGGTGTGGGGCAAGTAACAAATCTGCAGCTTAGCGGGAAGACGGTGTTCATGCTGTGGATTTTCTCTTCAGTTTTGCTGCGAAACTTTTATAACTCATCGTTATATTCCTTCATGACCGCAGAGAAAAAGCAAGAGAATTACCCTAAGGCGTTTGAAGAAATAATACATCGTTCAGATTTCCAGCTTATAGCCCGTGACGATCTGTTGGATCTGTACCACCACATTTTAAATTCATGGGCAGGTCAGATAGCAGGTAGTAGTGGAGTGAGTATGCCACCCGAGCTTGAAATTGCCGCACACGTGCTTATTAAGGCCACGTACCTCCGTTTTTATAAGTTTTCAGAAGGGCTGCACAATATTGCCTGGGGTAAATCCACGAGTGCGTTTCGTGTAACCACAGGATCTTCCTCGACTTCAATTGAGGCGATAAAGCGGTATCACTTGTATGCAATGCATGCCAAGTATTTAAAATTTGGAGCAATAAGAATGGAAATGGTTGGAGACAAGAATAATAAGGGATTTCAATTTTTTGGTCCAGAACACTTGGATAGCGTTGTACCAAAGCAATCCCCTTTTCACGTTGATAACCTATTCTGGTATCAGGACCGGGGTAGCTTTACAACAATCCAGTTTCCAAATTTCTTGGCTTCGCTGGTACACTCAGGCATCTACGTAACGGACCTTACTTGGATTTACAAACGAAGAGAGTACATGCAATATCAGCAGTTAAATCGAAATCGTCAATTAGGAATGCCAAATGGATGCTTGTTTAGTCGCATGTTCTTAGCAAGTACATCCGAAATCCATGAAGATCACAGTGAACAACGGCCCGGAAAACTTGTTACATTAACAGGGACTTTTATTGTTGCAGCAATTGCTGTGGCTGCTGCAATACTCACTTTCGTGACTGAAGTCGTATGGAATAAATTGGTTTCTAAACTTTTTAAGAAGATTATAGCCAAAGTCAATAATGTTGAAACGAAAGGTTCACATGAAACTTCGGTTGTCACATTTATAGAGGTTAAAAGTTCTACCAGCCAATAGTGCATGTACATTTTCTGCATAAAATATTTAGCTGATATTCAGTCCGACTTCAGCCACTGATTTGTTAAATATCCGGTAGCAAACGTTTGTCAATTAGTCATTAAGTTATCAAATTTGTGGCTGAAAACGATGAGGTTTATCAAAAACTGCTTTTACAAATAAATATATTCAATCAAGTATATTTTAAACGGGATACTCGGATGTCTGATAATAATAAATTACTAATTTATTCTTTCAAGCTTTCGTTATCTATCTGATAACTTCTTCAGGAATGATAAGACAAACAAATAAAACTGAGAAATCAAAACAACAACTTTGAGAAAGTAAAATATGAGACTTAGCATTATGAAAATAATATGTAGCTTCGAAATGCTTATTTGGCGCGTTTAAAGGAAATTCGAAATTCTATAATTTTCTGGTGATGGGTAATAATAGAGGAGTCCATATCGGGTTAATTTCCTTCCCTTGCTTCAGGTTGATGTTATTCGTGTTCTTCTTGATGTACAGACTTTCCTTGATTTTACGATGAAACGTTCTTGGTTCACTTTCAATGAGTTCTGCATCGTTCTTGGAAATCCAGTGGTTAGGATGATTGGAGATATGTATTGCTACTGCTGAGGTGAGATTGGAATCTTGCTGTTTTTCTCCAAAATAGTCGTAAAAACTGATCTGTTTCGGTTGTGAATGACTCCTTAACTTTCTGTCTGGAGGATGTGATGATATATCTTTACGTAGGAGTTCTATTCTTCTAAATTTTTCAACTTCTCGAAAATGTTCTTCGATTCGTGTGGTAAAAGGACGGAAAGTTTCTCCTATGTAGATTTTCTTGCATGAACATATAATTTTGTATATTCCTGGAGGAGCATCATTGTGTTTCTCCTTCCCGTTGCAGAGGAGGGAGCCAATTTTCTTGCCAGGAATGTATCCAAAATCGAAATTAATTTTCCGGCGAAGGAATTGAGTAATACGTGTGGTTAATGGTCCCATAAATGGAAGAATAAGTTAATAATAAATAATTATAATAATTATATATTTATTATAATATAATATTATAATAAATATATGCACTTAATTAATATGCAACGTATTCACAATAACTTTTAAAACGATAGTTTTTATTGTGAAAGCAATCACGATCCAAAGAACATAAAACTTCACTACAAATGAGTATTTTAAATGTTACAACTTTAACTTGTAATTCTGGAAGTAAATCTGAATAAACGACTTAGTAAATTAATATATATTAAATTAAACAAATAGCGGTACCTACAGGGTGCCACTTAGCTGAGGGTGGCACGGGGATCAGACAAGGGACCATATTTTGCTAGATAAATGACGCCTAATTGTCACTGATAAGAAAAATCCTGTAATGATACAAATACACATTTTTGGCACAATCACGTGGACTCGGTGGGGCTGGAATAGGGATGCTGCAGCCAAATGTTTAGACGCCTCCCATCATTCTCGTTGCGCCCCAAATCAATGTCTCCATTGCCGTAGCACAATGTCACCGAATGGAAAAAAACATTGAAAACTTGTTTCGGTGCACAACTCCGAAACGGTAAATAGTTTCCAACACTAATGGTTTAATAGTGTTAAACCCTGGCATTCGAGATATAGCGACCTACCTTTGGCGGATGTAATTTGTGACAAAACATGTGCATAAGTGAAATCCCAAATAGAAAAGCTTTTGAATGATACACCCTTACAAGCTTGTCGTTTAAAATAGCATGACGTTTGAACTTTATTGGAATACTCTGATTTCATTTTGCAATGCATATTTATTACCAGCATTGCAGCAGCTTTCGAATAATAGATTATAAACTATGTTGGTCACTTGAAAATCTTAAGGTGACCTTTGATTCTGTACAAAAATGTTGATTTGAATTTGCTTTAGCTTTTGGTTGATATATCACAAGCTCTAATGGTCCTTTGAGACATTATTTGCGACCTTTGACCCTGTTTGGAAGTTGTGATTCGAACTTGCAATGCATAATCATCATCAACACACCAAATATTGTATCGCAAGTTATATGTAAAGCTTACAAATTTGGTTGATCTTATCATTTGACCTTGTTCCCGTGACCCCAGATGCCTATCTAGGAACTCATCCTATGCTTTGGCATTGTCTATGAATCGGTCGAAAAAGAATTTTAAAAAGTCAAACGGTTCGAAAGTTATCGTGTTGACAGGCAGACGACAGATAGAGGACGACGCGATACAGTCTTCTTAATATGCACTTAAAACTACATAATAAAAAAATATCACCTTCATTTCCTGCTCATCAAGGTTTTGACAAATTAGTCGCTTCTAAACTTAAATATTGCATTCGCTTGTCATCTCTCAACTAACTGAACATAAAAATGAAGCGCAAAAAGTTCAAATTAGGTTGGGAGACCCTACAAAAAAGCTTCTTTATTCCCACAGTTATACTGCTTTTCGCACCCTTACAATTATCCAATTTAAACTTTCTCATCAGATGCCATTACTATCATCTCTTTTGACCAAACAAATCTACAAGACCCGGTCCATCTTGGCCTTTCCATTTCCACAGTTCCATTCTGAATTACAACATTCCTGCTGCTCAAGCTCCCAAACGCGAAATATCTTTCGACAACTGTTAATTTTGTGATATTCATGCTTTGTTGGGCTGAAACTGTCTAATCTCCGCTATATTGCTTATACGTCACCAAATGGGAAAAAACATGACAATGTCTTATGTACATGTTTTACATTGTATCGCTACTCTGACCAAATTGAAGGTAAAATTGTAAACATTCAATTGGCATTTTACTTTAAACATTAAATGGAATAGTTGTCGCATCGCCAACTAAAACTTCAATAATGCGGAGAAGAATTATATTCGAAAAGTCGAATTCTATGTTTTTACTGACTTGGGGCTTAATTTTCGTTCCATTTGCATTCGGTATCTGCGTCTGGTTTGAGCCGACCCATGCTATGATAGAAGATTGGATGGAGGTAACATTCCATTCAAACCGAAATTTTCCCCTGTCATTCTGTTTTTCATGTGGATTGTATCTAATTGTATCATGTGGAGCGTTGTCTTTGGTATTTGCACCGATTTTATTTCTTACATGTTACTCGTCCGTAGCCTAATTTCTGGGCGGATTCCACAGCATTTGACTTGAGTTGTTCGACGTTGCAGCCCAACACATAAAGCTAAACTGGGCCATGATATAAATACAAAATACTTTGGAACAGGGCCTGTCCTACATAAGCACTAACCCGGGCACGGTGCAGGGCTGGACCGCTAATGGGGGCCGTACTTTAAGAATTGTCGAAGAACTGCTTCTCTAAAATTTTGAAAAGAAATCATATCTAAAATTGGAAAAAAAATTGTCAACTTTTTATTACAGGTACAATTACTTTCGTAACGACCAGATTTCCCCATCCGGCACTCTCTTGTGGTCCCCGGAGAAAGGTTGGGCTGAGAAGACCTTACTTTCATTTGGATCCTATAAGGGTCCCGTGTACTGTGAGGACTACTCACGCTACTTGATAACGGCTGTGTCGCGTTCCCAGCAGGAACGAAACGTGCAATACAAGAAATGAAATATAACGAAATGTAAGCCACCCAGTTATCCCAATAACAACTACAAATGAGCTAATTTTACTTACCAATATAGTCATTCGAATAGATGTGATGTTCATATTTGCAAGACACGAATTTCGATTAAAAACATTCACTTATTTGTCAAATAATACTCTTGTCCGTTTCTGGGCCACTTGATATATTTTCGTGAAAACGCTCATTTGTCGTTTATTATCCACTGTTTCATCTAAGAGAGCAAAAATATTGTAGCCTGTTAATTACACTTTTTAGCACTCTATTTAAGATATAACCAAGGGTCGGTAATATGTTGATTAGGTAATCTAATCTGATAATGGGATTGATTGATTAGTTTAATCTTCAATCAGTAATCTGAATATGAAGAAAATCTTATCTTAATCAGTAATCAATTAATCCGACGAATTACTAGAAGAGACTTAATCTATAATCATTAGTAGTCTATCCAAACTAAAAATCTAATGATAATTTATTCATAAGATTGATTAATTTTTTGCGTGAAGGACTCAGCTCTGTCGTCGTTTTCTTCCCGTAAGAAAGACAAATTGTTTGAAATATAGTTAAGAGTGTAATAAACAAGTCAAAAATTCAACCATTCGCATCTCGTTGTCGTAACTTGGGTTTTTCTTGCCATTACACTTCCATTCTGAATTTTTGTTCAGCCGTAGCATATTTTAGAGTTGATTTAAAAATGTACTAGCATTCCTAAGTAAAAGTCCTGGTCCAAGTGAAGTTGTCAAACGGCAAAAAGGAATGTGCACCTTGAGTGCTTGACGGTCAATTTATTCAAGCAGATCTGGTGATGTTGGGAGTGTGTAGCGCGAAAACAAAGAAACCTTAAACTTATTAATGAATTATTTCAGTCACATTTGAAAAAAGTCAACAACTGTTAGATTAACTAATCCAACTGGTTAATCTTTATTCACCAAAATTGGCCGAAAAATAAAATACGTAACCAATGATCAGATTACTTTTTCTCCTTTTAATAAACAATTAATCATAATCTGATTAATTAAAAAAAACCAAACCTAATCTCTAATCTTTAATCTAAAGAAAATCTTTTATTGATTAGTCACCATTGAATATAACGTGATTCGTTTCAAAAGTTGCTGCAGGGCCGGACTTACCCTAGGCCAGGCACTGGTGGTAGGGCCTATTTTTTCCAGGCTGCGGTACGGCCTGTCAGTCGTGCGACAGCTTGCTACACTGTAGGATAGCCCTGTAATGACACCTAATTGGCACTGATTTGTGAACAATCTTGTAATGACACATTTTCTTTGACATTTAGGCTGACAGTCTAAAATGTGTTAATAAATATCCATAATTCAATCAAACAATGTCAATT
>LJIJ01005345.1:0-12058 GCA_001718145.1 Orchesella cincta
CACTTATTGCAAATGGCTTTAAACTTTTGATCTTGAGGAAATTCCGGGACAGCGGGTAGCTGTTTGTCTTGTTGACTTCACATGCTAATTTGCAATGATAAAAAATGTTAGATTCAAAAAGGCAGAAGTTAAACAACTACTGAGGTGGGATACTCGGGAAATTTAAGTTTGCCTGGGTGAAATCGACATAATTGATGTAGTTTGTTCATTATGGACCGACTTAATGTGCGAAATTTTTTATGTGATAAATTCGGTAAGGATATAGCTACGTGATTATTTGTATAATGTTTTTTGGAGCAACATATATGAAAACTGTTATTCAGCTTCTTTCAAATACGCTAAGAAGTTAAATATTGGTAGAAACCGGTATCAAGCAAACTACAAGTTATGAATCCAACATATTTTAGATAGTTTTAAACAAAAAGAAGTGAAACTCATGACGGTGTTGAAAATGATGCATTCAACGTAATGACTAACCAATACAGCAAAATCCGTTGGACTGAGCAGAAACCTTTCCAACCACTGGAGTATTGTACTAATGTTATTTTTATAATTCCCTTTGTAGGCTTATCATTTAAAATTCTCCACTCAATTTGAAAACAATATCGATTCATTACAAGAGTATGACCAAAAAAATTGCTGCCGATAAAACAAAAGAACTTTCAGATTGGGTAAACCTCATAATATTTGTAGATTTCTCATGTTTTTCTTAACGTGGGACTACCCGTACGGATTTGAAATGTGGAGTTATATTAAAGCTTTAAATTAAAGTTGAGTTGTCGTGTAAGTTGTGAGGCTGCTTTGCCTCACGAGCAAACGCGACGACACCTCGCCGGAGCTTGCACCCCATCGCCTATCTGTCAGAGCTGCTAAGCTCACATTGCCCCAGTTGACTTATTGGGCGAGATTTGAAAGTTGAGGAGCGTGGAGGTTTCATGCCTCATCATCAGGAGACCAGAGACAACAACAAGAGCGACATTACCAGTTCACACCGACCGTACAACGAGTCGGACAGAGAGTCAGTAGTCAAAAATACATTTTTAAAGTTGATTCATTTTCTAGTTTGTGAAACGATAGAGCTTTGCGGAATAAATTGGTTATTTATTTGTTATTATTACAATTAAAAATTATCGTAGTGTGTTCCTGCATAAGTTTAATTGATTATTCAACTGTAGAATCGTGGTCTAACTCTCAACACAAAGCATAACTAGTTAGCGAACCATTACTTTGTAATTTGTCAGTGAAGGTCAGAAAGGAGTAACGCGAATATTACGGGCACTTCCAGAATAGCATTATAGCTAACGTCATAGTTGAAAGATAAGCGTTACAAAGTAAAAATTAGATTAGAGTTTAGGTTTTAAATATTAACTTTTCTGAAAAACAGTCTGTATAAAATTAGCTCCAACTGCGACGCAAATGTTGTTTTTGGGGCACCCTCCTAAAAATCGAAAGCAGAAAGTAAGATGTAATTACAAGGGAATTATACCTTGTCAGTTTTGAATATTTTAATTTGTAATAGCTCGTGTAAAATTACTTTTTAAATTTCAATTTCCAAACGGAATCTTTAACATATGAAATACAATACTCGAATATTCGGTGGACTGATGTGACTATTGTAAGGTATTTTATTTAAATTGGAATATACAAACGAATTTACTTTACATGTGACTGAAAATTACCTTGATTTAGCTTTGACTACATAAAACTGAAGAACTCATTATTTTTTGCTGTTTTGTGAAAACTTGTCGTGTTGAATAGCTTCTATGATAGAACTGAGACGTTGAATAAATTCGCTCTTTTGAAGTAAATCTTATGTTTGGAGAGCACCGAACTGCAAAATAGTGAGCTTTGAGTATTTTTCAAACTACCACATTAGTACTTTAAGTATTTCGTTAAAACTCTAAGGCAACAGTCGGCTTTAAAAAAAAAAATTATGGGAAACCACATTCCAGTGGTTTTGCATTTAATATTCCGTTCCAGCTATGTGATTCTATTCTTCCCTTCCGTTCAAATGGACCCACAGAAACTCAAACTTTTGGCCACAACCATGTTCCAATCTTAAACAAAAAGCTTGGTTATGGAGCGTTCCTGCCAATTTTTGGACTGAACATTCTGTTGTACCTGTTTCATCTCCGCAGGCTTTTAAATTTAGACGGTAACCAACATCAATGTCTGACATTCTATGTGCAAATTCTATGTTTTTTATATACATTTTTGCTTTTGGAACCGTCATCCAATATGCAGCATTTTACACAAAGAACATGATACAAATGGCAGCACTTTTAACAAACTCCCACAACACCATGATCAAGTCTGGGATGAACTGAACGGCTGGCATCTTATTCGCAAAAAGTGTTCTATCGGGACTTTCTTGGATTAGCTTTCTGTGCTGTTAAATTTATTTTTTGTGTGTTAACCTTTGGAGAGCCAATTATAGGGATTATTTTTAATTTTGATGTTCTTGCTATACTAGTACCCAACCCAAGCAATAAGGTTATGTCAGTATTCTTCACCGTGATTCGTTTTTCATTTAACCTTTATTCAGTTGCCTTAGTCTGCAGATGGTTCACATTTATTCTTCTTCATTTGTCGCTGGTTTTAGAAATTGACAACAGCGTTTTAGTCCTATTAAGAAAATGTATCCTACATCCTCCTCCACCATATCGACACCTAAACAAGAATCATCGGGAATGGGAGCTATTATTAATTAGGATTGTGCTAATTAAACGAAGAGTCGTTCTCAACACGCAATTCTGGTCTCATAAATATTGGCTACCTGATGATTCTTGTTTAGTGTGTCGATATGGTGGAGGAGGATGTAGGATACATTTTCTTAATAGGACTAAAACGCTGTTGTCAATTTCTAAAACCAGCGACAAATGAAGAAGAATAAATGTGAACCATCTGCAGACTAAGGCAACTGAATAAAGGTTAAATGAAAAACGAATCACGGTGAAGAATACTGACATAACCTTATTGCTTGGGTTGGGTACTAGTATAGCAAGAACATCAAAATTAAAAAAATAATCCCTATAATTGGCTCTCCAAAGGTTAACACACAAAAAATAAATTCAACAGCACAGAAAGCTAATCCAAGAAAGTCCCGATAGAACACTTTTTGCGAAATAAGATGCCAGCCGTTCAGTTCATCCACAGACTTGATCATGGTGTTGTGGGAGTTGTTAAAAAGTGCTGCCATTTGTATCATGTTCTTTGTGTAAAATGCTGCATATTGGATGACGGTTCCAAAAGCAAAAATGTATATAAAAACACATAGAATTTGCACATAGAATGTCAGACATTGATGTTGGTTACCGTCTAAATTTAAAAGCCTGCGGAGATGAAACAGGTACAACAGAATGTTCAGTCCAAAAATTGCAGGAACGCTCCATAACCAAGCTTTTTGTTTAAGATTGGAACATGGTTGTGCCAAAAGTTTGAGTTTCTGTGGGTCCCATTTGAACGGAAAGGGAAGAATAGAATCACATAGCTGGAACGGAATATTAAATGCAAACCACTGGAATGTGGTTCCCATAATTGTTTTTTTTAAAGCCGACTGTTGCTTAGAGTTTTAACGAAATACTTAAAGTACTAATGTGGTAGTTTGGAAAAATACTCAAAGCTCACTATTTTGCAGTTCGGTGCTCTCCAAACATAAGATTTACTTCAAAAGAGCGAATTTATTCAACGTCTCAGTTCTATCATAGAAGCTATTCAACACGACAAGTTTTCACAAAACAAGCAAAAAATAATGAGTTCTTCAGTTTTATGTAGTCAAAGCTAAATTCAAGGTAATTTTCAGTCACATGTAAAGTAAATTCGTTTGTATATTCCAATTTAAATAAAACTACCTTACAATAGTCACATCAGTCCACCCGAATATTCGAGTATTGTATTTCATATGTTAAAGATTCCGTTTGGAAATTGAAATTTAAAAAAGTAATTTTACACGAGCTATTACAAATTAAAATATTCAAAACTGACAAGGTATAATTCCCTTGTAATTACATTTACTTCTGCTTCGATTTTTTAGGAGGGTGCCCCAAAAACAAATTTGCGTCGCAGTTGGAGCTAATTTTATACAGACTGTTTTTCAGAAAAAGTTAATATTTAAACCTAAACTCTAATCTAATTTTTACTTTGTAACGCTTATCTTTCAACTATGACGTTAGCTATAATGCTATTCTGGAAGTGCCCGTAATATTCGCGTTACTCCCTTTCTGACCTTCAACTGACAAATTACAAAGTAATGGTTCGCTAACTAGTTATGCTTTGTGTTGAGAGTTAGACCACGATTCTACAGTTGAATAATCAATAAACTTATGAGGAACACACTACGATAATTTTAATTGTAATAATAACAAATAAATAACCAATTTATTCCGCAAAGCCTCTATCGTTTCACAAACTAGAAAATGATCAACTTTAAAAATGTATTTTGACTACTGACTCTCTGTCCGACTCGTTGTACGGTCGGTGTCGAACTGGTAATGCTCTTGTTGTTGTCTCTGGATGATGAGGCATGAAACCTCCACCTCCTCAACTTCAAATCCTCGCAATAAGTCAATGGGGCAATGGTGAGCTTAGCAGCTCTGAAGGATAGCGAGTGGGGTGCAGCTCCGGCGAGGTGTCGTCGGTGTTGCTGTGAGGCAAAGCAGCCTCACAACTTAAACTCAACTTAATTTAATTTAAACTTTAATATAAACTCCACATTTCAAATCGTACGGGTAGTCCCACGTTAAGACAAACATGAGAAAATCTACAAATATTATGAGGTTTACCCAATCTGAAAAGTTCTTTTGTTTTATCCAGCAATTTTTTGTGGTATATCTTGTAATGAATCGATATTGTTTTCAAAATTGAGTGGAGAATTTTAAATGATAAGCCTACAAAGGGAATTATAAAAATAAATTAGTACAATATCCAGTGGTTGGAAAGGTTTGTGCTCAGTCCAAGCGGATTTTGCTGTATTGGTTAGTCATACGTTGAATATCATTTCACATGAGCTAAAAATATGTTGGATTCATAACTTGTAGTTTGTGATACCGTTTCTAGCAATATTTAACTTCTTAGCGTATTTGAAAGAAGCTGAATAACAGTTTTCATATATGTTGTCCAAAAACATTATACAAATAATCACGTAGCTATATCCTTACCGAATTTATCACATAAAATATACCATTAAGTGGTCCCAATTGAACACACAATCAATTATGTCCGATTACCCAGCATAACTTAAATTTCACGAGTATCCCCACTCTCAGTAGTTGTTTAACTTCTGCTTTTGATTACATTTTTTATCATTCCAAATTACATGTGAACGTCAACAGACAAACAGCTACCCGCTGTCCGGAATTTCCTCAAGATCACACAAGTTTAAACCATTTTCAATAAGTGAGATTATTAACGTTTCAAAACCTTTTTATCGCTTTATTAGATTGATTGATTTTGTTTCATAAACATGATGGTTATATTACAATTTTACTTTATTTGGACATTTAAATCATTTTGACAGTCAATTAAGTTGTATATGCTGATAAACATTTACCTCCGATTGATACATTTTATCGAAAATTACTCCAGCTGCTCTTCACTCAAAGTTTACATTTTGCATTCCTTCCTCCGGCACAGTACCCATCAGACTTGTATCCATGAGCCCTGCAGCATTCGTTGATCTCTGCTTGACTTCTTGGACAAACCTCATTGCAAGG
Source organism: Orchesella cincta (assembly GCA_001718145.1). Lineage (NCBI taxonomy): Eukaryota > Metazoa > Arthropoda > Collembola > Entomobryomorpha > Orchesellidae > Orchesella > Orchesella cincta. The sequence continues at coordinate 5,712 of LJIJ01005345.1, forward strand.
TTGAACATTTGTGTATTCAGCATCTGAAAGTCAAAAAAATATTCACATATTATTATTGCTGCTTAAACTTAATTAAATGTCGGTGTTCGAAGTTCAGAAATTGACTATAATATAAACATAGAAAAATATTATGCTTGGCTTAGCCAAGTTGGCTACTTACCGACAGAGGCAATCAGAACGAAAGCCAAAGTGAGCAGGAAGAATGCTGAAAGGATTTGTTTTTGCATAATGACTTTGGTATATGAAGTTAGCCAAATACAAACAATGTGAGAATGACGATTTGGTGCCCTTTCATTAGCCTTTTTATATCTTGTTCCTTTCGTAAGCAGTTGATTTTAACAGTAACAAATATTTAAAAAGGTTTTCTGGGTTCACAGCTGAAAAGGTACCTTTCATTGACGTCATGTTTTCCAAGAAATGAAAAGTAGAACATTATATGCTACTAATTTCATTAATTGTGCGAAATTATTACGGTACTACGCCTTCCGAGCAACATTATGCGTGTAGCGTCCATAAAAATGCAAATGAAACCTGTTGAACGGTTTAGGTTACTATTTCTTGGTAACGGTACCTTCCTTAAATGCGTCAACGGATGGTAATTGATTTTGAACACGAATCTTAAAAGCATAAAATCCGTAACATATCTTTTGTATAAACGCTCAACGAAATTATCATGTACTGGTAATATGAACCGTTGAATAAAAATATTTTTGAATGACGTCAACTATAGTTCTAAATTAAATGAAAGTGACAAATCTTACAAGTGGATTTGATGATAATTGCACAACGATTGCATATTGCATATTATATCGACGATATTGCATATTACAAATTTCGCAGTAAGGATGACGCAGGATGGAGAATATAGTTCGGCACAGGTCTTTATCCTCATTGTTCAGTTGCAATTCTATTGTTATTCATTATTATTTAAAAATTGTCAAAAAGATTGCAAGCGAAAGATTTTGAATGGCTGCAAGTCAAGCAAACTGAAAATAGTTGACTGGCAGGCGACACGTACTTATATAAATAGACGTGGAAAAATATTCTAGTCATCCATTGTCCTTTCTAGTCTCCACATCAAATAAAACACTTACATTTATAAAAAACTTACTACGACACATTTATATTCAAAATGGCAAACTCCAAGATTGTCTTTACCTTTCTTGCAGTCCTCTTTGCTGTGGCTGTGATCAGTTCCGAAATGGGTAATTTATCTTAATTAAAAGTATAATTTCTGAAAAAGTTTTGAGATCAAAATTTTCAGTTACTGATGATTTTTAAATTTACAGAATCTACAAACGCCGAGACACTCCAGTTCAACCATGTAACAATCACTGTCCCGATAATTCCTTTTATTGTCTGGAATGCTGCAAGGCCCATGGCTACAAGGGTGGAAGGGGAACATGCAGAGAAGCAGTTGCTACTGCAAGATTTAAATTTAATTAAAACTTCGTGGAAATTGCTAAGTAATTATGCAACACGTGCGTTAATACGGGAATTTAAAAAAGTTGAAAAAATCATTGGATTGATTTCGGAAATCTGTTAATGTTCCATTTGTCAATGCATATTTATCTACAATGAAGTAATTTTTAGCTTACTTTCTTGACACTTAAATTTTATATAATCACATAATTTCAAGACCTTTCAAAAAAAATATATTTGGGCATCGTGAGAGAATCATTTTGATTAAATAATATTCACAAAAAAACATTACATGGATAGTCAACGTCATCAGTACCGCGTTGATGACACACAACACCAAAGCATTGTTAGTATCATGTAAACAAACCATTTCGCATTTATAAGAACTTGTTGTTTCTCATGAATGAAATGAAATTAATGACTGTTCTCAAATGTGTTCTTTTACAACCAAACGCAAGTTCAAGGTCGTGTGACTTACTGCTTAAATATATTTTCATCTACATAAAATGCAACTTGTTCTTTAACACAAAGTCATAAAACTACAGATGTTGTTGCATCTCATTCAAAACCAAATTACGTACGCAAATGAAAAAAAAGGGGAAGTGAACCAGGAAGACAAACACTATTCAGTCAATGTACTGCCAAAGTTTTTTTTGCTCTGGTTTTTTACCTTTTTGCCAGACACGTTATGATGCAATATGGATGAATTTTTGAGTTTTGAAAAACAGTTTTATATGACAAGATGTTGGGTAAATGATAACTCGCTATATAAAGTATTGACCGTTTCAATTTTTGTGATCCACATAAAGACGTTTTATCAACACCTGAAGTATCAATCCTATTTACTTATATTCTTAATCATTATAACCAAACTTCTTGTCATATAAAACTGTTTTTCAAAACTCAAAAATTCATCCATATTGGCATCATAACGTTGTCTGGCAAAAGAAGGTAAAAAACCAGAGGCAAAAAAACTTTGGCAGTACATTGACTGGAATAGTTGTTTGTCTTCCTGGTTCACTCCGCCTTTTTTTCATTTGCGTATCGTAAATTTGGTTCTTGAATGAGATGCAACAAACATCTGTATTTTTATGAAAACCTTTTTTTTTTGGTTGTTAAAGAACAAGTTGCATTTTATGTAGATGAAGAATATTTAAGCAGTAAGTCCACACGACCTGACAACTTTGCGTGTTGGTTTGGTAAAAGAACTGCACATTTGAGCGAGAACAGTCATTAATACTTCAATTGTCCATTCATTGAGAAGTCGTGAGCAACAACCAGTTTTCTTATAAATGCGAAATGGTTTGTTTACATGATACTAACAATGCTTTGGTGTTGTGTGTCATCAAACGCGGTACTGATGACGTTGACTCTATCCATGTAATGTCTTTTTTGTGAAATATTATAATCAAAATGATCTCTCACGATGCCAAATATTTTTTTTTGAAAGGTTTGAAATTATGTGATTACTATAAAATTAAGTGTCAAGAAAGTAAGCTAAAAATTACTTCATTGTAGAATAAATATGCATGTGACAAATGGAACAATTACAGATTTCCGAAATCAATCCAATGATTTTTTCAACCTTTTTAAATTCCCGTATTAACGCCACGTGTTGCATAATACAGCAATTTCCACGAAGTTTTAATTAAATTTAAATCTTGCAGTAGCAACTGCTTCCCTCTGCATGTTCCCCTTCCCCCTTGTAGCATGGCCTTGCAGCATTCCAGACAATAAAAGGAATTATCGGGACATGTGATTGTTACATGGTTGAACTGGAGTGTCCTCGGCGTTTGTAGATTCTGTAAAATTTAAAAATCATCAGTAACTGAAAATTTTGATCTCAAAACTTTTTCAGAAATTATACTTTTAATTAAGATAAATTACCCATTTCGGAACTGATCACAGCCACAGCAAAGAGGACTGCAAGAAAGGTAAAGACAATCTTGGAGTTGCATTTTGAATATATAAAGATGTGTCGTAGTAAGTTTTTATAAATGTAAGTGTTTTATTTGATGTGGAGACAGAAAGGACAATGGATGACTAGAATAATTTTCCACGTCTATTTATATAAGTACGTGTCGCCTGCCAGTCAACTATTTCAGTTTGCTTGACTTGCAGCCATTCAAAATCTTTCGCTTGCAATCTTTTGACAATTTTTAAATAAAATGAATAACAATAGAATTGCAACTGAACAATGAGGATAAAGACCTGTGCCGAACTATATTCTCCATCCTGCGTCATCCTTTACTGCGAAATTGTAATATGCAATATCGTCGATATAATATGCAATATGCAATACGTTGTGCAATTATCATCAAATCCACTTGTAAGATTTGTCACTTTCATTAATTTAGAACTATAGTTGAGTCATTCAAAATATTTTTATTCAACGGTTCATATTACCAGTACATATAATTTCGTTGAGCGTTTATACAAAAGATTGTTACGGATTTTATGCTTTTAAGATTCGTGTTCAAAATCAATTACCATCCGTTGACGCATTTAAGGAAGTACCGTTACCAAGAATAGTAACCTAAACCGTTCAACAGGTTTCATTTGCATTTTTATGGACGCTACAGCATAATGTTGCTCGAAGGCGTAGTACTGTAATAATTTCGCACAATTAATGAAATTAGTAGCATATAATGTTCTACTTTTCATTTTGGAAAAACATGACGTCAATGAAAGGTTTTTCAGCTGTGAACCCAGAAAACCTTTTTAATATTTGTTACTGTTAAAATCAACTGCTTACGAAAGGAACAAGATATAAAAAGGCTAATGAAAGGGCACCAAATCGTCATTCTCACATTTGTTTGTATTGGCTAACTTCATATACCAAATCATTATGCAAAAACAAATCCTTTCAGCATTCTTCCTGCTCACTTTGGCTTTCGTTCTGATTGCCTCTGTTGGTAAGTAGCAAGCAGCATAATTTTCTATGTTTATTTATAGTCAATTTCTGAACTTCGAACACCGACATTAATTAAGTTAAGCATAATAATAATATGTGAATATTTTTTTTGACTTCAGATGCTGAATACACAAATGTTCAACCTTGCAATGAGGTTTGTCCAAGAAGTCAAGCAGAGATCAACGAATGCTGCAGGGCTCATGGATACAAGTCTGATGGTACTGTGCCGGAGGAAGGAATGCAAAAATGTAAACTTTGAGTGAAGACAGCTGGAGTAATTTCGATAAAATGTATCCATCGGAGGTAAATGTTTATCAGCATATACAACTTAATTGACTGTCAAAATGATTTAAATGTCCAAATAAGTAAAATTGTAATATAACCATCATGTTTATGAAACAAAATCAATCAATCTAATAAAGCGATAAAAAGGTTTTGAAACGTTAATAATCTCACTTATTGAAAATGGTTAAACTTGTGTGATCTTGAGGAAATTCCGGACAGCGGTAGCTGTTTCTGTCTGTTGACGTTCACATGTAATTTGAATGATAAAAAATGTAATCAAAAGCAGAAGTTAAACAACTACTGAGAGTGGGGATACTCGTGAAATTTAAGTTATGCTGGGTAATCGGACATAATTGATTGTGTGTTCAATTGGGACCACTTAATGGTATATTTATGTGATAAATTCGTAAGGATATAGCTACGTTGATTATTTTATAATGTTTTTGGACAACATATATGAAAACTGTTATTCAGCTTCTTTCAAAATACGCTAAGAAGTAAATATTGCTAGAAACGGTATCACAAACTACAAGTATGAATCCAACATATTTTTAGCTCATGTGAAATGATATTCAACGTATGACTAACCAATACAGCAAAATCCGCTTGGACTGAGCACAAACCTTTCCAACCACTGGATATTGTACTAATTTATTTTTATAATTCCCTTTGTAGGCTTATCATTTAAAAATTCTCCACTCATTTTTGAAAACAATATCGATTCATTACAAGATATACCACCAAAAATTGCTGGATAAAACAAAAGAACTTTTCAGATTGGGTAAAACCTCATAATATTTGTAGATTTCTCATGTTTGTCTTAACGTGGGACTACCCGTACGATTTGAAATGTGGAGTTTATATAAAGTTTAAATTAAATTAAGTTGAGTTTAAGTTGTGAGGGCTGCTTTGCCTCACAGCAACACCGACGACAGCTCGCCGGAGCTGCACCCCACTCGCTATCCTTCAGAGCTGCTAAGCTCACCATTGCCCATTGACTTATTGCGAGATTTGAAGTTGAGGAGGGTGGAAGTTTCATGCCTCATCATCCAGAGACAACAACAAGAGCATTACCAGTTCGACACCGACCGTAAACGAGTCGGACAGAGAGTCAGTAGTCAAAAATACATTTTTAAAGTGATCATTTTCTAGTTTGTGAAACGATAGAGGCTTTGCGGAATATTGGTTATTTATTTGTTATTATTACAATTAAAATTATCGTAGTGTGTTCCTCATAAGTTTATTGATTATTCAACTGTAGAATCGTGGTCTAACTCTCAACACAAAGCATAACTAGTTAGCGAACCATTACTTCTGTAATTTGTCGTTGAAGGTCAGAAAGGGGTAACGCGAATATTACGGGCACTTCCAGAATACATTATAGCTAAACGGTCATAGTTGAAAGATAAGCGTTACCAAAGTAAAAATTAGGTTTAGGAGTTTAGGTTTAATATTAACTTTTTTCTGGAAAACAGTCTGGTATAAAATTAGCTCCAACTTGCGGACGCAAATTTGTTTTTTGGGGCACCCTCCTAAAAACTCGAAGCAGGAAGTAAATGTTAATTACAAGGGAATTATACCCTTTCCAGTTGGTTGAATATTTTAATTTGTAATAGCTCGTGTAAAATACTTTTTAAATTTCAATTTCAAACGGAATCTTCTAACATGTATGAAATACAATGTACTCGAATATTCGGGTGGACTGATGTGACTATTGTAAAGGTAG
>LJIJ01005346.1:0-12054 GCA_001718145.1 Orchesella cincta
AGTTTTACAAAGCTGGCCAAACCAATAGCTCCGATTGGGATTGCTGCGAAAACGAGTGCAGCAGCGTTTCCGGTAAAACTAGGTTTGCAGTTGGGCTTGAGTTTGAAATAGTTCTGTAGATGAGTGCTATTCTGTACATGGGCATTTCTTGCCGAAGATGACATGCCAGATTCAAAAAGGTGTCAGGTTATCCTTCAGGCTTAGTGTACACAGTTTTGAATGCAGAAATTGTGAAGTTATCATGTTGGATGCTAGTATCCAAACGTAATGGTTAGTTCACAAGCAATGCTAGCTTGAAAAGCATTCCACACATTTTTGAAGATTTACTTTTGGAATCAGAGTTTGTTTGACACTCTTCCAAAAGCCAGTAACCAGCCAGTGAAGCCCACAGGAATCTGCGAATGCTCCTCGGTGGAGTCAATGTCTGGAATCTTCTTCTTATAAATGGCTTCTGTAGGCAAGTGGATACAGTTCTTCAACTGGTCTACAGTCACTTCATCAAGTGAGCAATTTATGAAAGGTTATTGGTAACAGCATTTCAGCAACCCATGCTGCCATATGACAATCCCCCATGAACTCTCATTCCAATGCTTCTTCACGGATTCCGTGGATTCAGACATGTTGCACTGTCAAAAAACAAATTTGAATATTAAAAGACTTTAAGAACTTTTCTTCAGCCAGTTATAACGGACAATATGGACCTGTTCCTCCCCAATCCGGAAGGTCATATCACGAAAAAATAAATTTCTCTCAGCTTTCACATGTTAGTAGTGCTCATAAAGTTACACTAATTCACCAAATTTTATGTGTCAAATATGAAAAGTCTAGGAGTTATGCCTGATTTTGTCCCCAAAAAACACCTTTCCGTCAAAACATCTTTATGACGAGACGGTTCAAGATAATCACTTAATTTCTTTTGTATTCCGTAGTGAATCGGTTGCTACAGGGAGGTTTTTCTCGGTTTGTCTAAAACGATTCCCGTTTTGCCAGAAGAGTACTTTGAACACGAATTTTCGCGTTTTTACCGTACCCTCTTATTCCTGGAATCGGATACGACAATGTGTTGTCCGTCAGGAGAGACAGCTACATCCCATGGGTAACTTAACATTCCTGGAAGTACAAAAAGCCCATTAAATATTTGAATCATGAAAAGTATAAAAGTAACTAAGGATTACACAAAACGCACCATTTTTATGTCCTTTACTACCGAAACTGGAAATGAACTGGCCATCCATGGTGAAGAAGCAGATGCGATGATTATCTTTGTCAGCAATGACAAGTCGTCGATATTCCTTGTCATAGGCAATCCCGGTTGGACGATAGAGTGATGTTCCTGCACGACCAGATTTTCCAAACTTGAACAAAGTCTGACCCGCAGGATGAACGCAAACCACTTCATGGGATGCTCGGTCCGTGTAGTAAAGCTGAAATTAACAAAAAAATGATGTAAGTACTTGAAGAAAGCAAACAAACACATAATTTAAATACGAATAACGTACCATATTTGTTTGCAGGTCAGCGGTAAGTCCCCAAAGTTTGCACATTTCTGTAGTTGCCCAGTTGCGTAAGTGTGCCGAGCGGATGTTCCACTAGTTGACCGAGGTGCTGGGTCTCCCTCCTTCTTGTATTCGCAGTGAATCCGCAAACATTCCTTCTGGCAGTCGTCAGCATAGCTTCTGGAAACTGGAATGTCCAATGAGCCGTCCACGATCCCTCCACACTGCTCCACGTTCCTGACCACGCTCCAGATTTTCATGGGGATGACCAACCTGACCTCAACTCGATAGTAGCCCTTGTCATCAGCCCAGAAGGATCCCTGGAAGGAGTTGATCATGAAGTTGTTTCGCCTCTTCCACGAAGCAAGCTAGCTTTCTCCCGTCAGGAGTGGTTACGAAGGCTTCAAACATCATGGCGTCCACTGATGCCTTGCGAGATAAGTTCTGGAGCTGGATAGTGAAGTTCACAAAGTTGTTCACCAAGTTGTACGAACGGTGGCAGAAGATGTTGAGGAATGGAGGCTCTGGTGAAAGTTGAAGCGGAGGAAAGACAAAGACATCTCGAACTGGTCCGTCAGTCCTCAGTTGCGCTTCACTTCCTCGGAAAGGTAGTCCGTGCCAAGAAATGAGTTCCATCTCCAGCTCTGATCCTCCATAGCCGCAGCGTTGGTGGTCTCCAATCCAGAAATGGATGGTGTTGGTGAAACGGATAGCTTTCGCAACATGGACCTCGGCCACGCAGTCTTCTGGAAATGTAAAAGGTTCAGAAATGTAAGAAATGTTTTCATACAAGTGTTCTTTCAAAACTCAATATTTGCTTACTTGAGATTCTACGCGTTTCGCAATAGGTAAGGAAGTATCCACAGACGCCAGAGGTAGGTTGAACATGCTGCTTCCGTCCTCCAAAATCTCCATCCATGAGAGAATGGCCAATACTTCCTGGTCCAATGGGCTGAGCTTCGCAATTTCTTCTTCGGAAACATTTGGCAGGTTGTTGGTAGCACCATCAATGTTTCCTGAAGAAGAACTTATAGGGGAAGATTCCTGAAAGTAAAAATAAGAAACAAATATTACATAAATAAGTTTTGGTCTAATATTCCTAAAGAAACATTTAAACTAGCGCTAATTTTCCTACCAGTTGTTTCGGTGAAATTTCGTTTGAAGATCCTCCTCAGAGCGCCCAAGTCCAATTTGACGACGATTCTGGAGATGGGAACTTTGGCCCGACGAGGTCAGTGTAGAACGACTCGTCCATTTTGAGTCAAATGGATGATAAGTTTTGGGAACTTTGAAAGCGAGTTTCCTCAGAAATATTGGAAGTTTCTAGGAACTTTGGAAGAAAGTTTCCGATTTGGGAACAAAATGCTCAACAGTTAGAATTGAACAACGGGAATTTAGTCGTAATAAGACTTGAATCGGAGTAAGTCCAACTGAGAATGATTTCAAACCCCAAAAGACCCTGCTTTTATACCCCAATTTTGACCTTGAAAACGTCTTTCCGGGTCATGTCAGGTCAGTTAGGATGTAAGGATTTCAAAAGTTCAACGTTCAACCCATTGTTTGAGGAATAGTAAAATTTGAAAGGAATCCATAAGATAACGCTTGTGATTTGGGTGAAAGCGGATATTGGAAGAAAGTGCTTTTCGTATTTGCATCTTTGTGTCCACATTAAAACATGATGCATTTATTTAAATTCGTTTCTTTTGACCTAGAAAATGTGTCGCAGAGAACTTGATAAGTTGACTTGAGTTGAGGTCACGTGAATATTATTGCTCATTATTTGCATAATATAATATGTGAAAAGTTCCCTTGAAAGAAAGCTAAGTTTTCAGGTCAACTGGTAAATGGTGTTAATTGTACCATCATGCACAGGTTTTCATAATCCATGCATGCGACACTTTCGTCTAACCGGGTTTTACATAGAATGCACCGCTTTGAATCATCAATAATTTGATGCACATTATAAGTGAAAGATGTAAATTCCTAAACAAGCAAATTCGTTTAAATATCTATGCATATTTCTTTTATCATGCTAATTTCCTTTCTTCCCGTGACTTGTGGGTTATGCCATGTAATGAAGAACTGATGATTGTTGAGAATTATTTGTATAATATGTAGAAGGGGACATTATTGTTGCAAAGTTAACCTGACAAGTGAGGTGATTGGAAGAAAGCGGGTTTTCGTAATTATTGATAAGAAAGGGATATGGCTATGAAGCTAAATTGCACTTTGAGGTTCCTTTTCACATACGTTTGACATCCAAGGGTGTTCATAAAATCCTGAAGCATTTAGATGCCCATTCGAGGCTGAGACTGAACTCCCAAAATTCATGTGAATATGATGTCGTCTCATTGTGACAATTATCAGTTTCCTGATCTACTTGGGCTTCCCGTTTACTCGCCATTTCCGTTTCCAATCCATTTCTTTCATCTTGTGTAATGCACAATGTGTATTCAAATCATAAGTTCTAGTAGAGTGGTCGATCCGATCGCTATTGATGTTTTTCCTTAAAGATCCGAGTTTGAAAACGTTCCCAACGCCATTTGAGATACCATTGGAGTAGATGGAAGCCAAATCCGAATAATTAATTAATAAATGAATAATAATGCTATAATATAACAAACCAAAATGAAACTGGATACATTTTTATTTGTGTGCAATTTTTAAATAAATAAACTTCCAATCTTGACGGGCAGTCGTTTATGATTGATTTTTAAATAGTGTACTATAAATAATAATAAGTATGAAAAATAAGGTCACTTTGTAAAGCATTGATATAACTGACAGCACCACTAATCCAACTCATTCACAAGTTGTGAATCACAACCACTTCGAGGTAGGGATTACTGGAGTGCCTTTTCGAACCTTCTCAAACTTTGGATGCGTTTCATCATCGGCGTTCTTGGAGACCGCGGACAATGGAGGGATAGCACGCACCTGAGGAGAAAATATGCTTGTCATTACACAATCGCCCATAACATATGATTTCCAGCTGTTAAATGCACTTTAGCTCAAAAACCACTGAAACTTACCTCCTGCTTATCAGCTAAAAGGAGGGGGTTGATAGGTTTAGTATTCCTTTCCAAATAGCAAATTGTATCCTGGAGCTCATCTATCGTCGCCTCCAATTCCCTGATTTCATCCCGGAGACACCTGGAAAGCGACATGGAAATGATCATCATCAACAATGTGAAGTCAACAAGTCATTTACAACAATCAGAAAACCTACTCATTTATAATTTCTAGTCGTTGATTTCCGTGGGGGTGCTGTTGGTATTGGACATATTTAAAGAGGTCCATGGGCTCGGATCCGGTATGTGTGTCAGTCTTTCAGTTATGGTCTTCCATGCCAGAATCTCTCCCTTCATCCCGGTAGTGTTGGTATTCGCCACTAAAACCTATTAATTTAGACCCCAAGTACAAACTGTAATAAAATATTATGATAACGAGAACTTTGAGGATGATTCACCGCATAATCCAAAGACAGAGCACGACCCACATCACCGTGCTAATGATTTTCCTAACCACGCTCATCTCGAACCTCGTAGGAGCTATTGCTGGAGCAGCGTAATAGGGCACGTTTTTTTCGACCAAAATGACTTGAAGAATGGAAACAAAATCAACTGGAGATAAGTAAATGGATTGAAACTGGAAAGAGATGTTTGTTGTTGTTTCTAGTGAGAAAAGTCTGACGCTGCTTTAGCAAGATGATCTGCACGTGCACATCTCTAAAAGCATGATGCATTATGCATGGTGGTTAGTGAAAGCAGAGAAAGCATGCAGATTTGATATTGATACAGAAAGCTATATAATAATAATATATTAGTTTAATGCAGTTAACACGTAAAACAGGAACAAGTTACAATATTGCAAAACCCATTACAACAACACAATAATGACTATTTGATTAGCGAAAAAATAAAAAGCTCGAATACAACGGACTGTTACACTATAAAAACTATAATCATTACACATTATAAAAACTACGGAACAGAAAACACCATTTCAAACTAAAACATACATAACTAAACATAACATAACAGAATACAAATACTTAACAAGGGTTGATTGACTAAGGGCCATTTTCAAATTTTTTCGAATCAAGTTCGAGTGGTGAACACGAAAAAGTTTTTTAGGTTTTGAGAATGGTTGTTTTCTGGTGAGATGTAAAAGGCGGACTGCGATACTCCTGGGTAGAAATCTAAAGGCTTTATATACTTTAGTTCACTGCCATCAGTTCCTGAAGGAACTTAAAATGATCATGATCGTATTGAAAAGGGCTTTCATTCATTTCTACTCGGGAAAAGGGTTTTACCCAAACTATTTTTGTCATTCGCCTTTACGGAGTACTGAAGCAATGTGAGTATATCTAAGCCTACCTCTGTGAGTGAAGTCTAAAAGGAAACACTATGATAATAAAACTTCTCGGTATTCCCAACAACTCAATTCGGACTTTCCTAACCTTTTGGTTGATCCGTTGCCCAAACTCAAAACAGATTTAATACCTCAGCATTACGCACAAAACAAACCCACATTTCAATGGTGTGGTATAGTAAAGCCCTTTGTTTCAAATGTGTGAACCTGATGACTTGCATTTGTTTCAGTATCTAATTATGACTGATGTGAGATATCAAAATTTGATTGATTTTTTATTACATGATCCTGACACTGATAATATTGAATACTCTATATACGCCAAGTAAATACACGAACTTGAAACATCATCATACGCATTTTGAACCTTCATCCAATCGCTTCCATAATCGACAAATTGTTGCTCGTATATTGTATTTTTATTCAGATGTTAGTCCACAAATTATACAAGTCAATGTATTAGCTGCCAGGTACATTTTATTTAAAGGACGAACAATTGCACAAATGTTACTTAAGTCTGAAATAATGGCATTCTCACTGCCCTTGCATTTGACTTGGCATGGGCTTGTAATACAACCTTGTATGTGTAATAAACAGTAAATCGGATGCTCAAATGAATTTGGTTATAGTATCGAGATGCTCATGATTACAACAGTTATCGCCATCGTTAGTTCTAACGATGACTTTTTTGATTTGCTCATGACATTGAGCGTTTGAAGTTGAGAGACTACTTGCTGTGCATTACGCGACACGACCCAAAGGTCTTTTCTCATGCTTTCCAAAGGCACACTTCAGAGAAAGTACCTTTGTATTAAGTTCAAATCGTGAACTTGTTACTTAACCACCTTCATTGGGATGTACATTCGTACATACCAAACCCCATACATACATATTTTATCAAGACGAAAAAGGTATTAGCTTTAAGTGATCTGCGATGACATTCTGCATAAGGTGAAGAGCTGCGCTCTGAAGAGAAATCTAAACTAGGCTCTTGGATTGTATATAACATATAATTTGCATCTTAGGAACACACGTCGACTATATCGCATTCGAATAGGGATACATATATATACATGGTTGGAATGTGACAGGGCAAAACTGAAGCGACCTTGTTAACATTCACAACCTATGAGTAAGTACAAGATTAGATGTAAGATATAATGATAATGATAAGTATGTTGAGCTGAGAATTGGGATATAATGAGTCATCACAGAACATCCATTCATGTGAGGATAATACCACTTCCCACTCAAGATGCGAGATTTCGTATACCTAAAACCTCTGGAGCATCACACGAGTCAAACCAAGAGTGAAAACCTTCTTGTTTCGGTTTTTAAGTACAAAAATGTATAAAAAAGACGTGGTCGCAGTACTGAAAATGCTTTTAGTTCTTATAAATGCATTCATATCTGTGGCAAGCGAGGAAGAGATGTAAAGTGCATTTGGTTGTTGATCCTGAATGTCCAATCTTTCAAATATATATTTTACTCTAGTTGTTTTTCATTGCAATAAATTGTAAACTGATTAATTATTCTTCTGGAGCTTTATTTAGTGATTTTTGTGCTGGTTTTCGACATTAGATGCACAGATTAGAACGAAGTGACCTGAGAATTCTTGTGTTTTTACTTTTGTTGACGTACTGGAGCTTTGAAATTAACTGTAGCGTGAGCGATTAGTCCAGCAAATATGAGTTACAACGCTGTTCTTCGGAAGAGAATGCGAGGTGTTTGGGGAGGCGGAATCTGTCCACTTTGGAAACCCTTCCAGTAGCGTGGGACGTGGCTTATGGAGAAAACTTCATTTCTAAAAACACTGACTTAAATACGCTGCTAAATTATAGCAGGTTTCCTCTATCCGTCTACACTGTACCTGTAGAAATAGAGATCACTGTGAAACCACTCTTCAGTGGTGCAGATTTTGAGTATACGTTTTCTGTCACCAGAAAAGCAACTATACAAGCTCTGAAATACAAGATTTCTAAAAAGATGAAGGCGGACGGAAAAGAGGCTCTACTAAAAAATAATATTATTCATTTGTATCTTGAGGATAAGGATAACGTTTTGCGAGATAGCACCACTTTGAAGAGTCGTATTCCAGCGGAAGTGCAGCTTACACATGAAGCTAAAAAGTAAAACGTGGACCTTTGGTGGTTGTCAATGGAGAGAAGGGGATGCTGAGGAGAGGAAGAAAGGAGTTCCGGTTGACTGGGAAGGATATTCCTATGGATTGACTATTCATGGAACCTGCACAAGGAATTCGTGCAGGTCCAACAAGAAAAAACTTCAGCAAACAACACACAAGGCTGGCTACGGGTGCCTTCGAATTGATTTGAGCACCAGGACTCTCCAGTGTGGAGCCTGCACTGGCAAATTTACTCCTTCTAAATTTGTTGTGTGTGAAGGGAGAGCCATCTTCAAATTTAAAAAAAAATGATAGTCCTTTGGAAGTCGAGTCTAAAGTGTTGGAGAATTTCGTGGGGGTAAAAAAGTACGCCAGCTTCGACGATGGAATGGACGTTGCGGAGTATGATTGGATTGAAGTGAACTGTGTAAAGAAGGATGAATCCATGTATGTCTGCAGTCGTTGTGACTTGCGATTCGGGAATGGAAGGAAACTGTTTTGTATGGGCTGTCCACTTTCACATCCCAATCGTGGATGCAAAGAGGACCAATGTGGCATTTGTAATGCTAGGGATCTCCCGGATAGCGAATATAACGGTTTGGGTAAGAATATGAAGAATTTTTAAAAACAAAAATACTAATCACTCATGTATTTACAGATATTCACATATATATTCATAATTTTCTATTCCAGTTGATAATGCAACTCCGAAGACGGCTGGGTCAAGTCTAATAATCACTGGAAAGAGGAAGAGGAACTAGAGAGTACCTTAGCGGCTGGGCAGCACGAACATGGTTCATTGTTCAATCAAATCATCATTTTATTTAGAGAGGAAAAAAATGTTAAAAGTTATTCGTACACAAATTTAAAGGCTAGGAATTTTAGTTGTATTTAATCTTATGTTATTTTAGTTTTATATTTATTTGGGTCCTATTGCTGTTACTTGCTATTATAGAACAGTTTTGTGTATGTACGTAATGAAAGTGAACTCGATGTGTTTCAAGATTATTACAACCTTAGTATTTTACATTAGATTAGATATATTTTCCATATTCAATATTCTCATTTACCTTACAAATGCTAGTAAAACGTTATATCAGATAGTGTGATAGTCACAAGAAAAGAAATTCCGAATAATTGTTATCACTTCCTTTGGAATTTTATAAAAATGACATAATTTTTTATGGTGTGTGGCTTGTTCGAATCAAATCACTTTTTTTCATGAATTCTGGCACAAAAAAAGTAAGAAATAAAAAATTTCAGCGTCTTTCGATGCTACATAATGCTCTACTATTATCGACCAATCTCTTTGTATTGTCAATCCTGTATCCTTATGTCAGAGTAAAAGCAGCAAATGAAATTCATCTTAATTCAAATCATAGTGCTTGTTAAAATCTTAATTAGACCACCATCTGAATTCACGTAAACGTTTCACCAAACAGCATCGCAAGTCGTCCAATGTACATACAATTAATTAGCATAGCTCAAATGTTATATATAACATATTATTCACAGTACTGTAACATCATTACACTATATTATAAATTATTTGTAAGTTAAATTATTGCACTACCTTCTTCCATCATAAACAACCCTTCATAATACCCAATCTCGTTTCTCTTGAAACGGACCGTTGAATTTTGGGTTTAGGATGAGTCTAGTTTACAAAAATGACAAATGTTACCTGCATTGCCAAGAAAAGTTTTTAAATGTAAATAATGGCATTAGACTAAAGACTTCCTTCCCTTACGACGCAGTTACCACTATATTGAAAAAGTTAAACTCACGGCCGTTTAATCCGTGTAGGTAAACGCATTTCAAATATGTCGTAGGCATGTCTAGCAATAATAATAAAAATATTTTGTGTATTTTATTAACAACCGATGTTAGGTAGTAGTTCATTAGCAAACTAAGGCACCCTTTTCATTCGTTTAGTCATGTTAGAAGCCAAGCCTTTACCACTACAAATTAACATCAAGTGCTAATTAGAAACTGCTTTTTAATACAAATTGAATACTGTAGTTTGGAGTGTTGAGTACTGATTCTCTATCTACGGTAAACAATCAGCCGATTTAAAAATCTGAATGATTATCAAATTCTTAAATTTAACACAACATTTGGGATTCGTTTACTATGAAATATAACAATCAGCTTATCCAGAACACCTTAGTCGTAACTTAATTATTCTGAATATTTCATACGGTGTTTAATACTGTAACATGCAAAAATTATTTTTAAAAAGAGAAACACTGACTAAAGTAAACGTAATGAAAAACATTAAACTAAACTATTGGAAGCTACCAATATGCTTAACTAATTGTATGTACATTGCACGACTTGCGATGCTGTTTGGTGAAACGTTTACGTGAATTCAGATGGTGGTCTAATTAAGATTTTAACAAGCACTATGATTTGAATTAAGATGAATTTCATTTGCTGCTTTTACTCTGACATAAGGATACAGGATTGACAATACAAAGAGATTGGTCGATAATAGTAGAGCATTATGTAGCATCGAAAGACGCTGAAATTTTTTATTTCTTACTTTTTTTTCACACTTTTACTTGAGAGTAGTTATTCTCAAAGTATTTAATTGTAAAGGACGAAGATGGCATAAATATTAAAGGTTATTCGCCAGAATATCTAATATTATGGAAAGGTTCGTATAAGACGACCGGGTCAAGCATAATATACCGTAACATCTAGGTAAATATAACTTCCCATTGCACGCAAGAATCATAGACTTAAAATTATAGGTGCCTAACAAGTGTACTTTCAAGCAAAGCATGACTTATATGATAATTCGTTTTGCAAATTTGTGAAATGAAACTTCATAAATCGCACACAGTTTCGTTTATTTTGTGGGAATGCTAATTCTGGTTTGGATCAGATGAATTCCTCGCATTAATCTATACTTTACTGCTTGTATGGTTTATTAACATGATTTTGAAAACAAAATCATGCAAAACGGAAAAAAGGTACAGTAATTTTTTAATTTGGGTCGGAATATCTACATGTTTTAAAGGCATTAGCCAGTTTAGTATACCAAATAATTTCCCATATTCTCCTCAATTACAACTTCCTCATTATTATGAACCTCATTTTTGCTTATCATTCTCAAATTTCACTTATCCCCTGAATTATCGGTTACCTCCTTCACTGACTCCTATTTAACACCGAAATATGTCAAATTTTGAATTTGATGTATACTCCCTGATGAAACCTAATCGTGGTTCAGTGCACGGATTTAGCTTAAATCAATACCGATCGTCTCACGATCACAAAAAGCAGTGTGCAAAGTTTAAAATCCATTAGGGCCTTCGTTTTTTGAGTTAAAGCATGGACATCCATCAGCCCGTCATGAAATACGTCTATTCATCATAAAATACAGACAATTCTAGTTTGTCTTTAAACAAACCCAAACTAAAAATATCAGTTAAAACTAGTAGTCACGTGTTTGATTAAAGGTGTGGGTTTTTTATTTTATTTCTCCAGCTTTCGTCAACTGGTGACATTTTCAAGGGAATGCTCAAATTTGAAATTTTGGAGGAACATGTATAAGCTAAAAAATTAGACGATATCTCTTCAATTATCGATAAACACATTCAATTTTCTTGTATCCTACTTAATAATCGCAACTCTTTATTATCGCCTATTCTTATTAATTTTCTTTTAATCGCCTTGATTGTCCTCCTGAATTTGCATTTATTCTTTTTAATTATCAACTCATTTTCTTAATTATCACTAACACACATTAATTATCGAGTATCCTCCTCAATTATCTATATTCAAATTAATTATTGCTTTTCCTCTCCAATTAATTATTGCTTATCCTCCCAATTTTGCTCATATTCCAATTAATTATATCTCAAATTATTATTATTGCTTATCCTCCTCAATTTTCTCATATTCAATTATTATTATTATCTCCTCAATTTTTCATATTCCAATTAATTATTGCTTATCCTCCTCAATTTCTCATATTCAATTAATTATTGCTTATAGGAGATGAATTGAGGGTAAGCACTAGATTTAATTGGAATATGAGCCAAAATGAGGTGC
>LJIJ01005348.1:0-12043 GCA_001718145.1 Orchesella cincta
TTGAAACTTGATTTTTCGAAAGTCTTGCAGCTCATAGGTTACTTCTGGAATGGTTGTCGAGATTGAGTTCTTTACAAGTGTTAAGAAATGGTCACCATCAAGAAACAAGCAGATAGGGCTGAAGGTACTGTTTTCCCATTCCCCATTAGTTGGTTCCATTCAATTCATTTCTGTTTTTGCCCCGTGAAAACACAATAATTCTTCTCCCAATTGCTGCGGACAATACATAAATGTTTGGTGGGACTGCCCAAACTCCATTTTTTAGAAGACTGTCAACTCCAATATCTTCCCCGAAAGCCTCAACAATTTTCTTCCGAAGTTCTGAATTCTTAGTTAGTTCTAAGTAGCCACTCATTCTCAATAATTTGTTCAATGTCTGATCCCCGATTAATCCAGCAGACACTGCGGAATAAAAGCAGTTCCCATCCCTGTCTATTTTTATTGCACTCCAGTCTTGTAACGGTTTTGGCAGTCGGTTAGTGGCGTTTTTGTCCACTTGGTTCTTCGAGAACAAGGATTTGTTTTTACACGTAAAATTTTTTTTTCTGAAGCTTGGACTTTAAAAGTATAATCTCTTTTCTACAATCGTCCGTTAAAACAATGTTCTTCAATCTTTGCTGTTGCGCTCCTAATGATTTTACGTCCTGCTGTGGAATTTCATTCTCCTATAAATAAGTAGGATAGAATGTTTACATCATTACCAATTATTATGTTACGTATTAATTTGTTTGTAATCGAAAAGATTTAAATTCCAAATGGCAATTAACGTACGTCTTTTGTGTTAACGTGTTCACAATACAGACCCTTCTGCATAGTTGATTTTTTTTTCCTTTTCTACACACAAACAAGCAGAAATTTAAAACATTTTTTAAACAAAATCTTCGCTAAAACAATGTATTTTTTAGTTAGAACTTACCTGATTTTTCGGCGGGTTTGGAATGTTGTCCCTTTCATTTGAATTCTTAGATACGTCCGGATGCCCGATCAGATTTTCATGCATTTTAGATGTTTCAGTTTTTCCAATCGAGACGGTTTGATTAAAAATCAGTGGGTAATACTGCTCCCCGACTCTGCAAAAATTGAGGTCTGTTTTCTTTTTGCTCAAACGGGGCATTGCGTCGTAATATATACCGGACTCAATGTTGCCAAATTCATCCAAAGAAAGGTTCATTCTTCGTTCCAGTATACTTGACAGCAAAGTATTTCGGTTTTGGTAGGTGGCTTTTGTTTCGTTAAATTTAAAACCTCCTGGCCAAAGTCTTCACCAAGTCGTTCACAGTAATCTGAACAAGTTTTTGGATTGTCTATAGCAGTGTGTACAATTGCCATATGAAGAGCTCGGGCACAAAATGGATTACGGAACATCGCAATGCTAGCAGCCTCGAAAAATGACATAATGCTCTTTGGGACATTGACGGGCATAAACTGCTTGGACAAGTCAGGTGGAAGCTGCATTCTTAATTTTTCAGCTCTGTGTTGCAGTGGAATATCTTCTATTGTGAACTGGCCAAAACGATGGTCTTTTAAGTTTTCAATAAACTGTAAATACTTCTTTCTTGGACAGGTTCGGCATTATAGAAAAATGTAGGACACGATGATGACGCTTCTGGCTCTTCTTTTGAGTTATCTCCCACCATGCAGTGAAGTACGTGCATTTGAGTTTCAATACTGTACCCGTCGGTGATGAAACCAGGAATTGTGTTCAAGTGCAGCAAAGGTGCATGTAGACTAAATCCCGACTTGGCGCAGATTGGCACAGTGCGCCTAAAAAAGCATTTAGAAAAGCGAAAATGGATTAAAGAAATAACTTAAAAACATATTTGTATATGCAACTTTGTAATACTTACATTTGAATATATTTTATTGATTCCGAAATTGGAAGCAAACTACCAATCTCTGCAAACTCGTTGGAATACATCTAAATCAAATTAAACAACACATTATAGCTGAGCTAAAACAAAAATAACTTTAGGTTAGCTTACTTTGTGGTTAGGATTTCCTTTCCCCTCTCCTTAACTCTTTTGAATAGATGACGTTTAAATCCTTCAAATTATATTAATAAAAGATTCTCATCTGAAAGAAGAAGAAAACCCAGAATGAGAAATCATACTAATGTTTGAATATTTCAACATTTTGATCAATGATATGTTAATTCGTTAAAAAGTTAAAATCTAAAGACTCTAAAAAGCCTGTTCAAGGTTTATAGAGAACACATTGCTCAGTAAGGAAACCTTGTCAACATCACCATGTTATATGTTCAATTTTCCGTTTATATATACATATGTTCGATCCATTAGCTCGGATAAAGTTTTTGGGTTTTTGCTTCAAATAAAATTAACAACCATTTCTTCTGGTTCAAGTTCTTTTTCTTAGTTAGCGCATGTACTTTGTAGGATTTTAGAAATTGCCAGCGTAGTATCAAAATATTAACAGTAAACTATTTCAACTAATGTACCTTATAATAATATAAAGGTATGTATTTTTTCATTGCTGCCATCTTAATTAATTTTTAAACTTTCATTTAGCATATTCTTCTATTAAACTAACTCCAAATACGTATGGAAATATTTTAAAATCTTAAGTACCACAATATAGGGAACTGTGGTGCAGTTTTTTGCATTACTCATATGCTCTAATATTCTACTAATTGTAGTATGTACCTTTCAAATTATGTACTTCTAATTAAAACGTCAATGAAACGTGCAATTTAAATTTCTTGGATTTAATTTTAAATACTTTGTTTAGTTTTAAGAAAGATTTCTGATGGAAGATGTTACAATCAAACAAATGACTGCTTCTTGCCAAAGTTTTCCCAGTCAGAAGAGAATGAACGTTTTGTGTGAAGCCCCAAATCTAAGTCTTCAAACAATAACAAGGCATTGTAGGAAGTATCATAAAAAGTGGGGAAAATGCTTTACACAAAGCGCGTACGCTCTAAAAAAAGGAACCATAAAGGCTCAGTTCATCTGTTGTCACCAACAGGGGTTACGAAGTGGGGCCAGGTTATGCAGCACTCCCGCTTTCCCAGCATTACGGAGCGTTCGCCTTCAATCAGGGATCCTTTAAAGGAAGCCCCGGCTACTTGCAAGAACCAGGACTTATTTGTGTGCCTCAGTCTCCCCGTTCTACCAGTTCAACCCACCGATCAAACTCACGGGAGTAGGACCGGCTCCCTTTCGGACTCCTGGCATTTGCATGGGCGCTGACAGTAAAGCAGCCTGGCGGGACAACGCTGGCACTTCGAGGTGCCTCCTCGTTTAGCTCCCTTTTATGGGAGTGAGGGTTTGGGTTATCCCCTGGTTTACCTACCCCGCCTGGTGGCGTTAGCGGTGCCACCGTGGGTGCGGGAGGGCAGGTAACCCCAGAGGCCGCCTGGCTGCTTTTCCGAAGGACCACAGGTCCAACGGATGCACCACCAGTGTAATTATGCCCAACCGAGCAAGGCATCGCCCACCCGCTCGGTTGGGCAAAGCCCAACTAACCTAACCACCTTCCTCGGAAGGTCCTCTCGATCACCTCCTCCGCCTTGGCTTTGACAGTGCCCCAGTGTGTATGGGAGAGGAGGCGACACGAGGCACAAGCCTGAAAACCAGAAAAGTCACAATTAATAAATTAATTGGAGCAGAATTACCCACCTGTGACTTTTTACCAGTTGCAAAATCAAACTGGAATGGTTTTGTTACAAATTGCAACTTGTCAACATTGTGAAATGACAAAGCTGCTAGCAATCGGGTGATCACAAAAATGTACGTAGAAATGTGAGACGGCGCCAGAGTACACATTCTATGTATTTTTGTTTGACGTTTGTTTGTTTTGTAAAAGGAATTATATTGAGTGGAATGTTGAGCGGGAGTGGGAAGATGAATCTCGAGATGAATGAACGATGTGCATTTATTTTTTGTACTTTGTTTGATTGAGTATTTACTTCGAGTCGATTAGTATTATTAACTTGTGCTTTAGTTGTGAGTAATTCAATTAGTGATTTGAGGATGATTACTCAGTTGCTGAAGGACGGGTCGAGGACCCCCAACATCTACCAACTCTCCGACTTTTCGAAGGAGGCTCAAAGACGAGGTCAGGTCATCGGCAAGTTCGGGTTACTCAGGTCAACTGTTGTGAAGATTGAAGAATGTGGCCTCGACTTGAAGAAGGTTTTGTGACTTGAACCCAGACGCCATCAAAGAAGCGGATTTGTGCCTTGTTTTAACAGCCTCAACTCAACCAGCCCAACTCACGGTTCGGAATATTGATCATGGAGATCCTGCAGGGTTTGGAAATGTTAAGAACAACTTTTGTTTTCCAGGGTGAGTTGCTTATCAGTTGGCCTCCTCAACTGCACGACTGGTGCAAAGTCATAAATCTTGATCTGAAACCGGCAATTATCACCTTGAATATGGAAAATGGAGCCGCAACCAAAACTTTTGCTGATTTAGAGTGTAATTGCTTGTTGAATATTTATAATTGATGTTCTGGTTAGCTTATCATAATATTTAAATGCTATTATTTTTTATTTCAGTTAAGCCTGCCCACGCGTTTAGCTCAGGCATGAAGAATCCCACTTCACGGACATTGCTCCACACCGTTACAACATCGTATTTTATGCTGAAGTCAGCCTCGAGAGTTTAGAGTTCATGCGGAGTGGCGAAGATGAAAGGATTCAGACTTGGAACCTGAGACAACCACACCCTCGACCTTCCATCTCTATTATAAGCATCAAACCTGCCGGGAAGAAGCACGGGCTGAAGCTGCCAACTGCTCCGGAAGTTGAAAGGGTGCCGACTTCGTTATCGTTTCGCAGGACGGAGAGGAACATGGTTGCCACAAAGCTGTACTAACAGAGTCACCAGAAAGAATTTAAGCGTAAAATGTTGAGCGATTTCTGAAGAACTGGTTTTGCTTCTATTTTACCAGCTCGGAGTGCCTATTTCGAATGCAAGTTCAGTTTTGAAAGCCAAATCGACGAAGAAGAGAAACCAGCGAGAATGAAGCTACCCAGGAAATTATGACGAAGGATGGCCCTCGGTTTACTGGAGAAACTTTAGAAGCATTGCTAAGCTTCATGTACTCCTAGGCTGAAGAACCGGTCCACTTCGATTTGGAGTTTTGAGAAGACTGCTGGGCTCCTGAAACTGGCTCATTTTTACCAAATTGGAGATTTGCTACGCGAGGCGACTTCGTCTCTTCTTCTAAAGCTCAATCCGAAATCTTGGTGTTTGCAACTCAAAACGGAGACCACAGTTGAAGCCGATTTAAACCGCTGGATGAAAGACCTGCTTGAGTCTGATGGACAGTCTTCGAGTTCAACCAAATAATCTTCGGGACGTTGGAATTCTCTACGATCTCTACTGCTTTTCGTGCCTGTTGGACAGTGCGGAGCTCATTGATATGATGAAAACGGAAGTTGGGCTGGCTTTGAAAGAGTAAGTTCTTATCACCTTTGGCGAATTGTCTTTCATCCAACTATTTTAGTGCATAAAATGACACTGAAACCTAATTGTCTTGATAGGTGGGTATCCAAGAATAAACCAAGCTGCTCAAACGTGGAGAGGACTCGGATGAAGCTAAAACTACTGAAGACGTTGTTGTTCGAGAGACTAGTTTTGAAGGAGGAGATTACGCAACGGCAGTGGACTGGATGGAAAAGATTAGCGCGTTACTAGAGAAGGTGGAGTTGAACTAGATGTTGATGCAGAGAAATCGAGTACTCAATCTTTTGGAGAACAGAAAATTACCATAATTTAGTAATACTTGTTTAGTTAAAAGTTAATTTATCTTTTTAGGCTATTTGTCGTTGAGAACCTTTGCAAACGGGTATTGTAGTTCTGTAGGTAAATTGTACATTAAAAACAGTTAAAATGAAGTTTTTTATAGTGAGGACAATCGTCTTTTAATTTAATTATAAATTGCAATTCTTTCATTTGGCTGTTGGATGGGTGCAGATCATTTATCGGCTACAAAGGCAATTATTTCAGCACTTAAGTTAATAAAAACAAGAAGAAAGCAACTAGTTTAAGGTCGGGAAGACATGAAATGCCGGTGCTCGATGCCATTAAGGATGGAGACGAAGAAGCGGTTCACGATTAGTTTTTGAAAATGTTTTAATTTGGATTGAATTTCGTCAGATATTGTTTGAATTTATGTAAATGTACAAGGTTTAAAAGTTTGTAGTCCAATTTCTATTTTATTTTGTACAGGTTCAATTTATCATAATATCATAATAGTTTACATGACAAAATGACGAGTTCCTAGTACAGCGGCAGCATTGACAAATAGAATTATATAAGTAGATACCATCGAACATAAAATTGCTAGACTGCTGACTTGAGTAGTTAATTGTATCGCTTATAAAGTATGAAGTAGTATTATGCAGTTTTACGTAGAATAGAATTGGGTTATAAAGCGATCATCAGTATCATCATATTCATCATCCAGAAAGAAGAAGCCAATGTTCTATAAGGTGACACCATAGCCCCAGAGTTACGTACAAACCACGGTCGATCTGACACTCATTCCTCTCTGAAATCCATCGCGAACTATAAAATTTCCCCAAAATTGTTTGTGAGCTATATTATAGAATAGCAATTATTGCCCCCAAGTTTCATGAGGGGGAGCTCAAAGCTATCGGAGATAAACCATGATAAACGTCGAATTCCACGTCATGCCAAGTATTGGTACAATCTGACACTCATTCCTCTCTGAAATCATCGCGAACTATAAAATTCCCCAAAATTGTTTGTGAGCTATATTATAGTGTAGCAATCATTGTCCCCAAGTTTCATGAGGGGGAGCTCAAAGCTATCGGAGATACGCCATGATAAACGTCGAATTCCACGTCATGCCAAGTATTGGTACAATCTGACACTCATTCCTCTCTGAAATCCATCGCGAACTATAAAATTTCCCCAAAATTGTTTGTGAGCTATATTATAGTGTAGCAATCATTGTCCCCAAGTTTCATGAGGGGGAGCTCAAAGCTATCAGAGATACGCCATGATAAACGTCGAATTCCACGTCATGCCAAGTATTGGTACAATCTGACACTCATTCCTCTCTGAAATCCATCGCGAACTATAAAATTTCCCCAAAATTGTTTGTGAGCTATATTATAGTGTAGCAATTATTGTCCCCAAGTTTCATGAGGGGGAGCTCAAAGCTATCGAGATAAGCATGATAAGCGTCGAATTCCACGTCATGCCAAGTATTGGTACAATCTGACACTCATTCCTCTCTGAAATCCATCGCGAACTATAAATTTCCCCAAAATTGTTTGTGAGCTATATTATAGTGTAGCAATTATTGTCCCCAAGTTTCATGAGGGGGAGCTCAAAGCTATCGGAGATAAGCCATGATAAGCGTCGAATTCCACGTCATGCCAAGTATTGGTACAATCTGACTCATTCCTCTCTGAAATCCATCGCGAACTATAAAATTTCCCCAAAATTGTTTGTGAGCTATATTATAGTGTAGTAATCATTGTCCCCAAGTTTCATGAGGGGGAGCTCAAAGCTATCGGAGATAAGCCATGATAAGCAATTGAGAATGGATGATGTGTGATTATAATATACATAAATTTTGGAACTGGCGACGGGGGCTACTAATTAACTTGTTAATTAACTTAAATTAAATGTTTACTGTGCTTAATTGCCACTAAAAGAAGTTAAAATTGCGTTTTATATATTTTTAAACTCTGTGCTGAGGGGTACTGTTTTTTGTGCTGTGGGGGTCGGTTTAAACATATGTTTAAAAATCCTTTGCTTTATAAATATGCCTGATTTACCGCAAAACATGAAAAATATTTGACAATAAGTACTTCTTAAGCTGTGGGAAGAAAGGTATTAAACTACTACACTTTAATTTTTGTTAATTATTTAAATAGTGTGTTCTACTTTTTATGAGTCATGATTAAATATAAGCTACTGTGAACTGGTCCTTCCAGCAGCCATGCTTTGCAAAAGAATGATTTCCGTAGTAAAGATAAAGCTGATGATTGAAACAAAAAACTTTCGGGTGATTCGCAAAGTTCCAAAGAGGGAGACGCTTACAGGGCTCGTAATGAGAAATCTCTCAAGTCGCTTCATCTTATAAAAGTAACACCATACATTAGTCACACAAAGAAATCAGGAACGTTTGCCTTTTGTGATCGTACCGAGTAATCATGGATCCCATTCCGGCTGGTCTGAATGCTTTCACAGAGAATAGTTGAAGCGTGGTGGATTTCGGATGCGTGAAAGGTCACCAATGCCACTCGCAGCGTTAGTTGGAGACAAGATGTGTAAATTTGGATGGGTACTTTTATCACTTGTTTATTTAGAACGTTGAAAATCTAGGAGAGAAAAGCAATCACGCATAATTCTTAAGTTTTCTCATGTCTCAATTAACCATGTACTTACATTTGATATGACGTGGTAAATATTTCGTCCATAGCAGAGAAGTAGAAGCGGGGCAACATAGTCTCCGACTTTTCGTATAATTCCATGAAGCCGTAGGTAAGTCTGCCGAATTTGGTCACCATTCCACCCCTTCAATTCTTTTTGTGCGTTTAAATTCTCAATATAACTTGCGAGAACAGTCAAATGTTGGGTTGAGAGGCGACACACAACTATTATAAAAATGTCACCAAAATTCCAAGCAAACATGCCGCTCTTGTCAATAAACGTGAAAACTACTGTGGAAATATGATATTTGCAGGAGAATATGACAGCAAGGGCGCCTCCCACATGATTGCAGTATCTCTCTGAAACCGGATCCCGCTTTTGCAAATCGCTTTGACTTACAAGGCTGCGAATATCGTAAAGTGTATTTTCAACTATTGCGATAGCCAATATTAGGATTGTAACAAGTAGCAAATGTCGCAGCTTCATAATTCCTTCGCATGAATGGGAGAGTTGGTCAACAGTCTCGATTATGATTTGATACCACTCTCGAAGTAATTCCCTAAGTTTCCTGGAGGTCAAGAGGAAGTATGAGTAAATAAAAAATATGGAAAGAGTGTATGTGAAATAGAGAGATGTGTGTAGCTTCCGAGGTAAATCGGTGCTAGTATCCTGGAAAGAGGATGTGGTAAGGAGAAAACCGTGTATGCAACCCAAGAAGCCGGTCATAACTAGCAGTATAGTATAGATGGTAGAAATGCTCAGTAATCTGCGTGGTTAAGCATAATAACGTGAAATTATATTTGTTTAAAAATTGCCAATATGCTACGGATTTCAAAACTGAAAACTGTTACCGAACTCGAAACTCATTTCCATGATGCCACTTTGAAATATTTGAAAATGGAATGACGCCAAATATTCTACCCAAGTAGAGCATCCGTTTCAGGCAGCGGGCAAAAACCTTGCTAGGAATGGCTGGGGTGGAAATTTCCATGGTCAAATATTGTTGTACGAAGGTTAAATGAGGATATGGCTGTCAGAAATGTAATATAAAGACAAGTCAAAGATTGATGAGGGGTTGTGATAGAACTAGAATTCTCAATGCCATGCTTCATAATTTCGTTTAATAACTATAAATTGTTAAAATTATGGGCGGTGGCTCAAATTAAAATTTTCAGTTTGTATGAGCTCATGACGGAATATTAGATGAAATATTAAATTAAGTGAAGTAAGTTTGCTTTCTAGCCAATATTAAACATCTGCTTTTTTATATTATAACCGTATTTATTAAGTGATTGGAATTTAGCAATGAATTATAAAATGTCGTCCTTCAATTTGTTTTTACTGTATAGTTTGCATTTAAGTTTGGTAATTTTAGTAATGTTAATAATGCTCTGAAAGTTGAAAAATTGCAGCAAAAAATACGCAGGGACAAATTCAATTATAAATCAACGACAAACTTTAAAATATTATGAAAGTGCAAGAAAGAAAACAAAATTGTTCTATTATATAGTGTTTTAACTAATTCTAACTAAAATGGACAATATAATGAAAAAATCGTTAGAAAACGGAATTAAACTTTCGCTTAAATTATTATTTTCAGCCTTATCTATTCGATCCGCTTGACACATTTTGTGAGATAGTTTCAAATAAACAATGCTAAATATTGTTATAATATTCGAAAGCACTCAAGGTGGAGATCTTGCATATCTTTGTCACCTTTCATGTAGCTCGTACCGGTATAACAAGCAAAAGCTAAGTGAAAAATGCGAGTGACTAAACAGAATTATCCTACTTGTCAACCAGGATGTAATTCCCAGAACATTCTGGTGTTTGGTTTTCATTTGAATAAAATGTTTATCATTTCACGTTTTGCCTAAATATTTAAACAGAGTTATTTATCTGCATCCTGCTTCAGGTTAATTCAAATATTTTGCTTGCAATAGCTTTCCTGTTTCCATTAAATTGATTGCTGACGTAAACTATAAAGCCTTATTACTCAAATGCCCGGTCGTAAACAAATCAAAAAGTTACTTATCCACTTTAATCCCCATAAAATCTCATTATCATAATGTCTAGTGGATGGAAAGAGATAAAAAACGTTGCAAAAAGCAGATATGGGTTTGCTAACATCAGTCTCTTCAATAAGATCCAGAGATTAAACTCCCAAATTACACAAAGAAGAACCAACATCATTTTTCTGAAGAAATGCAAGAATTTGGACCTCGTCCCAAAAGGAATTGAATTGAAAAACCATTTTCCAGGGAATAAGAAAATTAACAATATCCTACACCATGCAGAAATCCAAATTGTTAAAGAACTAGTAGGAAAAAACTATCGTGAGCTAAACAATCATATCATCAGATTCAAGGATACTCTACATCTTATTAACACAGAATTTTTCGAAGACATCTCAACAATCAAACACCTTCTTCAATCAGATGAGGACGAAATGTCAAATAATATAAAATGTAAACACCAGAAGAAACTTGAGGATTTGCTGATTAAACAGGAAAGAAAACAACGACCAACCTCTACAATCAGAATAGTTGAGGATACCATCACCAATTTGAGCAGCAAATTCATCCCCAATGAAGATCAAAAAATGGTTTTATCGTTAGGACAAAACTTTGCAATCCCAACTAAAGTGGATAGAAATGGACTAAATGAACTAATCAATGCTTCAGAAATTGCCATCCGCAAAGCTGATATGGATGACACCGATGCGAATCTATTCAGAAACGGAGTCAAAAAGATTTTAACAAAACATAGAAAGAAAACCATTATTGTGGATAGACTCAAATGCCTACAACCAACCATCAAATCCCTCCAAGACGTAAATGACATCATCATTATTCCAGCGGACAAGGGTAATTCAACGGTAATAATAGACAAAGTGGACTACGACCAAAAAAATCATCTCTTTACTGAATACAGAAGATTATATGGAAGTTTCATCTGTTCCTACACAATTCATAAAACAACAACTAACTAGAGTCTATGAAGTCATGATCAAAAATGAACGGATGAAAAAAGAAGAACTAAAACATTGGGCTCCGAGCAACTCAATCATTCCACGCATGCATGGTCTACCCAAAATTCACAAGAATGGAATACCTTTGCGACCAATAGTTGATTGTAGAGGTTCAGACACGTATTCTACAGCAAAAGAACTAAATGACATACTAAAACCATTAGCCAATGAATGGGATCTGACTTCCAAAAATTCATATCAATTCGTGAAAGATATTCAGAAGATTACTATTCCCAGAAATTTCACAAGGATTTCATAAGATGTAACATGGGTTCTCCACTCAGCCCAATTATTGCAGAATTTTGTATGCAGTATCTTGAAGAAACCTTTGTCAGAAACAATCCACACATCAAATTCTGGAGAAGATATGTTGATGACGTGTTTGCAATCGTTCATTCAAGACTGAAAAAAACTATTCTTCAACAAATAAATTCATTCGACACTTCCCTGAAGTTCACCTATGAAGTAAAATAAAATGACCAGCTCCCATTTCTGGATGTTTTAGTATACAAGAAAAACAACAAGTTAGGAAGAAGAGTATACGCGTAAACCTACTCAGACTAATAGATATCTCAATTTTTGCGTCGTTTCATCCCAAATGTCACAAGATTTCTGTAGTTGATTCATTAGTCACAAG
>LJIJ01005349.1:0-12042 GCA_001718145.1 Orchesella cincta
CAGTCTGAAATCGTGAATTGTGCATTAACGGTTAAACTTACATCAATCAGAAGTGAGATGGCTGAGGTCACTAGGAACGACGCCAAGGAGACCGAAGTCAAAAGGATGAGGATGATGGTCGTGAGCCGGAAACAGGGGAAGGAAGTGCTTCAACTTCTGGAATTGAGGAAGAAATTGAGAACTGTTTCTTAAATCAGCGCTATTTTGTATGGTTGATTGGTCTAATCTTGGATACATATTTGCTATGAATATAGAATGGGATTGAAGTGATTCGTTTAATACAATTTTCTAATGTATTTCTGCTTAGGACGTGTGGAGAGCGATAGTCGAGTATTTGGGACCAAATGACGTGTTAGTGCTGGTGAATGCAGAGCCTCCTACTTTGACTCCGTGTTGGGAAACCGAAAGGCATCGTATTTGCTTCCTCTGGTAAGTTAAGCGTTAATCAGGTCAGGAGAAGAGGACTGGCAAGTAATTAATTGTTGTTGGTTTAACCTTACAGGCGCTTTCAATCATATTGAAGAAATCCACGTGCTTGACCTCCGAGAGAATTCTGACTTGTCGCCTTTTGAGCAAACAACTTAAGACTATTGTTGACGATGCCCTAGCAGAACTCCACCCAAGGTGGCTTCAGACTCCATTCGATTTCGACACTGCTGTGAAAATTCGCAACTTTCTCGAAATCTCAGGGACGAGTGCCAACCCTTTCGTTGGAAGAGTCTGTCAGGTGGTCTCTGTCGAACCGGCATGTTTCGAGGGCGCAATGGACCTGTTTCATCGGTACGGTTCAGAGCTACGTTCTGTGACAATGGGGCCGATTTTTGGACTTTATCCACAGCTCAGTCTTGAAAGGATTTTGGAAGCATTTAATTTACTCCCGAACCTTCAAACACTGAAGCTTGGATTTGGCCTTCATGGGATGCGCCACGGTGACGATAATGAAAATCCTGGCGAAATGGCTTTACAACCAACTCCTCCCATAACGGCGACCCTCGACTCTTGAAAAATTTGGCTATTTTGGTGCTTAATGGTTCAAGAAATGGTCGTGTGGAACCTTACTCAACGTTCTTTGAAGCTGTGCTTCTTGCCTACGGCCCCCAACTGGAGGAACTGACCACCACATCATTTGTAATCGGCCAAGTTGAGTTGACTGACTGGAATTCCCGTTTTGTAAATCTACGAAAATTTCGTCTCGGTCGGGATTGGGTCAACGCGCCCAACGCACTCCAAACGTTGGCTCGGGTGCGATGGCCAGCTCTGGAAGGTTTGGCGTTGGATGTGCCACTATCTCGTCAAGCTCTTCTGGTTCTTGATAACTTCAGAACCAGTTTGAAGGAGCTGTATTGGGATATGCTTGAAGATGAGGAGCATGATGTGGAACTGCTTAATACAGACTTGGAAACAACGAGTATGAGAAGCTTTCCCAAACTGAAGAAGCTGACGGTTGGTTCTCGCAGCCCAAATGGGAGGATCTGGGAACTGTTCAGCGATGGATTTAGGGAACTCGAGGAGTTGCGATTTGTACTCACGAGAGCTCAAGGGGACGAAGTTGTGCCGCCGGTACCAGACTTGGAGAAACGACAGCAGTTCTTTCTCCTTTTCCCGAAGGCGAAACAAGTTATGTGGAGTCAGCGAGGACGTGGTGGTCGTCTTGTTGTATATAAAATCATTCGGGATATGTAAGGATTTCAAGGATTTAAGTCTTGACACTTCCTTTTTATTCTACCTTTTTAACAAATAAATAGTCTAATCTGTAAAAATGCTTGACAAATAAAATGGCATGCAATAAACAGCGATGTGATTCTGATTCTACTTATTTTAGTTTACAGTAGATAGTTGCAAAAAATTAGTTTTGACATACAAAAAGTTGTGTAGAAATGCAGAATATAAAGGAAAAATATGGAATGATGATATGTGAAACCGTTTAGCATTCTGATGAAATAGCTGGAGGCATGATAACTATTAGTATTCCTGCTCTGTTTGCCAATTATTTATCTAAATAGCTTTTGCTGTAGACACGGTGCTGAGTACGGAACTCTCATGTCTTTAAAGTTACATGCAACCCAAAAATGGCACAAATCATAAGCATTTGATGTAGATAAAAAATTCATATATTTTAATGTACAAATCAAATGGTTATTATTCATGGAATTTTACATTATCAAATATCCTAATTATACGCTATAAATTGAATTTTTTTTGGTACCTAGTTCAAATTGACTATATAACTATATAATGAACACACAATTAGACTTATAGTATCAATGATAGGATTCATTAAGGAAAAACAATTGTAATCTAATTTTATTTTGCAAATAAACTCTGTCCTCTTAATTGTGTAGCAGCAAAGAAATGATGTGTTGAATATTGAATCCAACGATCTATTGTATTCTAGGTCAACCTTGTGGTTCACCACACATCCTCTGCTTTAAATACTTTTCTCGAAGTAACACCACAGTATGCATTTGAAAATAAAATTGGATGATGGCTAAATGAGTCACTTCTACTAGTTAATTTTACTCTCTACTTCAACACAAGCTTTTATAGTCAAACAGTCAGTTATTTCAAGTTAGACGCAACATGCATAGCAACCGGTAAAGATGTGTGTCTTAATTATATTCTCGTTAATTTTCCAAGTGAGTTTTTGCATGACACGCGAAATCCAGCAGAGTAGGCTGATCTTCGATGTGACCACTCAACTTAATCGAGTAGTGGAAGGTAAATCTAGCGAAAATGAGCTGGTTTCAAACCTTTGCTCGGCATTCGGACTCTGCTTGCCGTTGAAGACATCCACGTTGTTTTATTCAGCAGGTTTAACATACATCATATAGTTTTGTTTTAACTTTCGTTACAATTTTCACAGAGATTTGTCAATAAATTACAGATGGTGAAACTCTAGAAGAATTAGAAAAGCAGACTGTGCGAGTTTGCAAAATAATAAACGATACTACTGGAGCAAACCCAGGTTTACAACTTTTAATTTCGTGGCCGTAAGTACGATAATTTCTTAGAAATTATTATATGGTAATTTTGCTTTGAAACAAAAATATTTCAATTTACAGTGTCAACAGCATCATATTGAATGAATTAAATTTTTCGCCATATAACCAAACATTTGGAGGTTTCCATCCATCAATTGTTTTAAGTTTAAATGACAACATAAATTGCAACAACCTTACAACTTTAACTAGATGGAACAAAATTCTTCGGCTGCATCGTGGAAATGACAACACATCAATATTTCATGGGATTGGTATCAATGAAAAATTAGTAGAATGCAACCCAATAAAATATTTAATGGAGCATGCAAAAATTGTTGTGGTAAGAATGAAACATGGAAAGACCCCTGGTGTTCCAGAATCCTTTGGCCTTTTCCAAGTTCGCTTGTCTTTTTTATCTGGAAACCTCATCAACCTTTCAGACAAGTGGTGGTACGGTTTTTCCAAACAAAAACTCGTTTACTTTCCGATTCCCGAGTATGTCGGTGAAAACTATCATAGAGGACTTTTAGCCACTTATGCTGACATTTGGACAACATCCAATCACACAAATGGTTATATAATCATCCAGGAATTTGAACCGTTACAGGAAAACCTAAAAAGGGAGAATT
The DNA here is from genome assembly GCA_001718145.1 of Orchesella cincta. Classification (NCBI taxonomy): domain Eukaryota; kingdom Metazoa; phylum Arthropoda; class Collembola; order Entomobryomorpha; family Orchesellidae; genus Orchesella; species Orchesella cincta. The sequence goes on from LJIJ01005349.1 coordinate 3,611, forward strand.
TTTCAATAACACCAACTGCCGTTCATTCAAGTTCTAAAACATTTTCAGACGACTTTTCATGGCTTTCTATGATGTTTTCAACTGGATTTGAGAGGCCGCAGTCGCTTGTTATGAATGATAGTAAGAATAATTACTTTTACAGCTAACAAAACTTTAGAACTGTTAAATTCATTTTTAATATTTAAAAGGACAATGGCCGCGTTGGAGCATGGAATTAAAATCTTTATATACAAGCCCAAAAGTGCCCGCGTTCCCACTCGACATAATTCTGGATTGCTCGGATTTCATTCCAAAATCATTATTTCAACGCTCACGCTCTTGGAATTTTGAAGAGATGATGTTAGAAATAACTATTGCTGCCGGCTTGGTGGGGAATTCCAACGGAAAACTCAGCACGATAGTTTTCCCTATAACGAGTGAAACCTGCAAGGGAAGCACTAGAACTGGAGGCTGTAAACATTTCAATTCTCAAAACAAGGTTGAGTTTGCTCACCGCATGTCTTCCAAACTAACCATTGGATGTTTACTTGAGTTGGAATCCCATGAAACTTTAAATGAATCAGATGCATCAACAGTTGTGGCAGTTTGTGACGAATTGAAGGGCAATTTGTACATATTAAAATTGACGGTGATACTTATGTGGCATAACGATGTTAATAGCTACTCGTTTTATTATGAAGACACCATAAGAAAGGAATTGATTGCAGTTAATCAGCTACGCAATGCAATTTTAGCCAAGAAACCTTCTGCGCGAGTTTACCTACAATTAAAAGTTGAAGAAACAGATCGTCCAAGATATTTTAATTCTATTAATCTCATAAATTCCTTGTTTTGTGATGAGGTCTCTTTTGACGTAATCATGTATTTCGAAGCCATTGTTAACTGGGCAAAATTGGAAAACTTTCCCATTATTTTAAATACCGATATTAGAAGGCGGACTGGCGTTGACTTGTATTCGGCTTGGTTTTCGCTTATGCGACGATTAAGTTATCCTTATATAGAATGGTGGTCGGATAACCACAATTATACTCAACAGGAAACATCCAGAATCCATCATTTGCATCCAGCTTTTCTTATGCAAAGCTATCTGAAATCAAGTTTTAATTGGAAAATGGATGAGTGTATAGACTGGAAAGAAGGGCGGACAGAAATGCATGTAGATAATTTCTTCGATACTCATGTTGGGACAATTTTTCGGACAGAAGACGGCATAACTAAAAACGGAACAGAAGATACAAAGACTTTCACTACAATGCTCCAATTCATTTTTCACAGGTTTAAATTAGCCGAAAACTTTTGAATCTTGATGTCGTGATGAAACTGGACCCTGACTATAGTACTTCTCTTTTCTTGGGCTATGTCACATCAGAATTTAATCCAAATCTTGACCCGGGTACATTAAAGTCTTTTTTGACTCTCATGAAAGAAACCGGAATAACACAAAAAATTGATGGAGTTCATTTGGAATTGGTAGTAAACTTACTGGAGCAAAATGACTCTGATGGTAAAATTGCCTACAATGTTACCAATGCTGAAACAGTTTTGAAAATGTTACATCTCATCAAAAGGACAAATCTGGACTGTGGAATCATAGTGAAAAATGTGGGACAATGTGAATATTTAATCAGAAGTTTTATTAGTCATCCAACAGATATAATTGCTGAGTGCTTGAGCAAAGCAAGTTATTTAATTTGCATAGATGATATCAGCTATTCCTCACAACATTGGAGTACTTCGGATTTGGTAATCATTCTTGATTCTCATTTGTTTCTGCATCGTCTTGTAAATAACTTACTTCCTCACCTCCAACTGCATTTCCGTGTTGAACTGGAATTTGAACTAAAACAAAACCGTACAGTAATTCAACGATATGTTGATTTATTGACCCTTTTCAAAAAATTTGGAACTACGTATAACATCAATTATTTCATCGTGGACGCGTTTGATACTAAGCTATCGAACAGGTCAAGAGGCTGGTGGGGAATAACCAATTATGAGGAACTTTCTAATCCAAAATCTTATGTTGAGAAAATCCCAGGTAACGTTACTATTTCTTACGCAATTGAAATATCTATTTAAAATAATTCTGCATGGCGTTTATTGAAAATTTTCTCCAAATAGTTTATAATGGCCAGGCAATGTGGTATCCTCCTTTTGAAGAAATTTCATTAACCACAACAATATTTACTGGAAATCCCCAATTAGTGGTCATAGTTGCGTCCGCTAGTTCAGCAATTGTACTTCTGCTAGTTATAATAGCAGTTTATATTGCTTTACGATTTCAAACTTCGAGAGATTTTATCTGATGATGAGGTTAAAGAATTTATGTACGGAAAAATTAAAACCACAACTGAAACGCCAATAATATGGAGATGCAAGATGGGGTTCGAATACATGAAATTTGACCCAAAGTATAATCTTGAGTTTCAGAAATTATTCTCGGTATATTTTAAATTTTCTTAAAATTTACTATTATTATATAACCTATTCGTCATGCCAACTGTTTCTTCTTAAACACAGAGATGGATAAGATTTTGGGTCTGGGCATTTGGAACTGTATACAAAGGACGAGTAAAGAATTGCTGCTGCAATAAAGTTACCAATTAACGATTGCTCGAAAAAATACCTTTAAAAGCTTTCTTTCGAAACCAAGTGCTTTCCTATATTGGTGCCACACCAAACATTGTAGGATTTCTTGGAGCGTACACAAAAGATATTCATAAAGGTAACATTTACTTAATGCAAAAGATAATATAATTTGAACTTCCAAAACGTAATAGTCTTTTTATTTGTTAAAAATTACACAATAGGTGTTTTGTATCTTGCGACCGAATTTTGCTCCAATGGTTCATTGCAAGGCTTTTTAAGAAAGAAGACGAGCGTTGTTCAGGAACATGAGAATGTATACCAAAATATGGATTCAGGCACAACTTCAGTACGCCTTCATGAACTGAACGATTTTCACTAGAATCTCAAAAGGAATGGAATACATTGAAAGTAGGCGTTTGGTTTCATGGGACTTGTCTGCCCGAAATGTGTTGCTGGATGAGAATTTGTCTGTAAAATTGCGATTTGCCTATCCCGTAAATTGTATGAGTATCCAGAGGTACGTCTAAAAATCACAAGAACCTCTACCATGGAAATGGATGGCTTATGAATCCTTGTCAAAATGGAATACACCGAAGTCAGACGTTTTGGAGTTATGGAGTAACCTTTGGGAAATTTACAGTCTGGGTACATTGTATAAACATGATGATTTTTTTAAGAAATGGCTTTTCATACTGTGTTTTGATGCTTTTTAGGGTAAAATTCCATATGCCGGTTTGAACTGGTCAGTAGCATTTGCTGACGAATTAAAAAAGGGTCTGAGGTTGCCCAAACTACCATTTTCTTCTGAAGAACGTAATGCAAATTTAAGCATTTTGTTAATAATTCTTGAATTTCCTAATCTTTTAACATGTATCTTGCAGGTACAATAAATGTTTGAATGTTGGAGTTTGCACCCAGCGATAGACCAAATGTTTGCTGCCATTTATAAATTCTTCAACCCATGCTTCAGAGCCATACACTGCCTCCTTACCTTTGCATCAATAAATGCAAGAATTATTGTCATAAATTTGAAAAAAAATGCTTATCGTAGATTACCAAAGCTTGATAACATTTTTGCTGATTCGCTGAAAGGCAATATATTCACACTTGTATACATTATACATTCATATACATACTCTTATCAACAGCCATAATACATGAGTTTTCCATCGCGATTAAATTATTTACAGTAAATTTAATATATATGTGTATTAAGACTGCAAATAACATATATAATATAAGTTTAAATTACTAATATTTTACTATGCGAGCTGCTAATTAAAATGTTTAAACTTTTAATGACAAATAGTTCTTTATGATTAACCGATCCAACATTACATCATATGTCAGGAAACCTGCCCATAAAATATATTGACCTGAACTGCACAACCTTACATAAAATTTAATGCTAAGATTCCAAAAACAAGCACAGAGATCCTATTTTTCTTCATACCTTTGTGTACAGAATATTGGAGAAACTCGCGTACTTGGGCTTTCACTTTGCTAAAACCCGAATTAGTTCGATAAGGTAAGTGTAATATCTAATTATGAGCCAAGTAACCGAGTTCTCCAAATAAATTCTTACACACAAAACGCTATCGACAGAAAAATAGCTCTCATGTCGCCTTGTTTTGGAATCTTAGCATTAAACTTTTCATGTAAGGTTGTGCATTCAGCTCAAATATATTTTTATGCAGCGTTTCCTGACTAAATGTAGTATATTATATCGCTTAATCAGTAAAGAAACAATTTGTCAATTAAAGTTTAAAAACATTTTTAGTAGCAAGCTCCAGTAAAATATTATAATTTAAAACATTTATATTATAATCATGTTTATTTCAGCTTAATACACATATAATTAAATTTACATGTAGAATAATTTACTCCGATGGAAAACACACATGTATATGGTTGATAAGAGTAGTATAGAATGTATATGTATAATATTGAATATATTGCAATTTCAGAAATCAGCCAAAATGTTAATCCAAGCTTTGGTAATCCTACCGATGTTGCCCTTTTTAAATTATGAAAATCAAATCTTGAAATTTAATTGATCAAAGCACAGTGTATGCATCCTCGAACATGGGTTGAAAGAATTTATAAATCAGCAAAATTGGTCTATGTCTGGGCTCAAACTCCAGCATTCCAACATTTTGTGGTAACTGCAAGAACACATGTTAAAATTAGGAAAATTCAGGAATTATTAGCAAAATGCTTAAAATTTGCATTACGTTTCTTCAGCTGAAAATGGCGGTTTGGGCAACCTCAGACCCTTTTCCAATTCGTCAGCAAATGCTACTGACCAGTTCAAACCGGCATATGGAATTTTACCTAAAAAGCATCAACAACACATTATTGAAAGCCTTTTTCTTAAAAAAATTGTCATGTTACTATACCAATGTACCCAGACTGTAAATTTCCCAAAGGTTACTCCATAACTCCAAACGTCGGATTTGGGTGTAAATTCCATTTTGACCAAGGATTCATAAGCCATCCATTTCCATGGTAGAGGTTCTTGTGACTTTTTTACATACCTCTGATACTCATACAATTTACGGGATAGACCGAAATCGCCAATTTTACAGACAAAATTCTCATCCAGCAACACATTTCGGGCCGACAAGTCCCCATGAACCAAACGTCTACTTTCAATGTATTCCATTCCTTTTGAAATTTCTAGTGAAAATCTGTTCAGTTCATGAAGGCGTACTGAAGTTGTGCCTGAATCCATATTTTGTATACATTCTCATGTTCCTGAACAACGCTAGTTCCTTTCTTAAAAAGCCTTGCAATGAACCATTGGAACAAAATTCGGTCGCCAAGATACAAAACACCTATTGTGTAATTTTCCATAAATAAAAGACTATTACGTTTTGGAAGTCAAATTATATTACCTTTTGCATTTAAATAAAATGTTACCTTTATATATCTTTTGTGTACGCTCCAAGAAATCCTACGATGTTTGTGCACCAATATAGGAAAGCACTTTGGATTCAGAAAGAAAGCTTTTAAAAGTATTTTTCGAGCAATCGTTAATCCCGTAAACTTAATTGCAGCAGCAATCCCTTTACTCTCCTTTGTATACAGTTCCAAATGCCCAGAGCCCAAAATCTTATCCATCTCTTATTTAAGAAGAAACAGTTGGTATGACGAATACGTTCATAAAAATAATAGTAAATTTTAATAAAATTTAAAATAATACCGATAATAATTTCTGACAACTCAAGATTATACTTTGGTCAAATTTCATGTATCCGAACTTCCCATCACTTGCATCTCCATATTATTGGACGTTTCAGTTGTGGTTTTGATTTTCCGTACATAAATCTTCAACCCTCATCATTCAGATAAAAATTCTCCGAAGTTTGAAATATCGTTAATAGGCCCAATATTAAACTATTTATAACACAGCAGCAAAATACAATTGCAGAACTGGCGTATCGCAACTATGACCACTAGTGGGGATTTCCAGTAAATATTTGCAGTATGAATTCTTCAAAAGAAGGATACCCACATGCCTGCATAAAACTATTTGAAGAAAAAATCAATAAAACCATCCAATAATTTTAATATATAAATTTAAATCGTACAAAGTAGAACCTTTACCAGATTTTCCAAACATATGATTTGGTTAAGCGAAAAAGTATCATCAAATTGTTATTCCCCACCAGCCTCATTGACTGTTCATGCTTAGTATCAAACCCTCCACAATAATATCAATTGATTCTATACTAGTTCCAAATTTTTGACAAAGGTCAATAAGATCAACATTAACGCTTGAATATACGCTACGATTCGTTTATAGCTTCAATCTAGTCCAACACTGAAATGCAAGATGAAGTGAGAAGTAAGTTATTTACAGACGATGAACAGAACATAATGAGAATCAAGAATGATTCCAAAACCAAGTGACTCCAATGTTGAAGAACATCATCTAAGCAAAATAAATAACCTGCTTGCTCAAGCACTCAGCAATTAATCTGTGCGATGACTAATAAAACTTCGATTTTCACAGCCCACATTTTTCACTAGCATTACCCACCGCAATTTTCCTTTGAGAAAGATACCTAACATCTTCAAAACCGTTTCAGCATTGAGTAACATTGTAGACAATTTTCATCAGAAATCACTTTTTCCAGTAAGCTTACTACAACCTCTAAACATGAACTCACTTCAATTTTTTTTCGTTATATCCGGTTTCTTTCATAACATCAAAAACCATTAAATGCACTAGTCAACGATTTGGCATTTAATTCTAATGGCAATACCAAGAAAAAGAAATATAATCCAGGTCCAGTTCAATCACACAATCAAACAGCACCAAGCAATTTTTGATATAATCAAAATGATTCGGCTAATTAAACCTGTAAAAATGTAACTGGCATTCCTAGTAAAAATTTTTGTAGCTTCTGTCCATTTAGGATCCGCTCTTCCCGTAAAAATTGTACCAAACATCAGTTATCGAAAAATATCTAACATATCCATTTCTGTTCTCCTTCTTCCAGTCGAGAACACATCATCCATTTCCAATTAAAACTGTCTTCAGATAAGTTCTCATAAAGAAAAGCTGATGCAAATGATGGATTCTGGATCTTCCGTTGGTTAAAATTCGGTTATCGTGACCACCGGATCTCTATAAAGAAAAACTATAATCGTCCATAAGCGAAAAACCACCAATACAAGTCAACTCAGCTCGCCTGATCAATATCAGATATTAAAATTAGGTTTGAGAAAAGTTTCCAACTTTGCCCAGTTAACAGATGGCTCAAATACATAAATTAGCTACAAAAGCAGGACCTCATCACAGATCAAGAATTCTATTGAGATTCAAAGAGACAATTGAAAATCGGACCATCTGTTTTCAACTTTCATGTACGTTAAACTCCGGCGCAGAATTCTTGACTAAAATTGATTGCAACATAACTCCACCATCCAACTTCCTTTCTATGGTGTCTTCATCATAAAACGAGTAGCTATAAACATCTATCCACACACAAGTATCACCGCAATTTAATCAATATACAAATTGCCTCAACTTCGTCAACAAAACACCACAACTGTTGATCAACTGCATTCATTTAAAGTCTTCATGGATTCCAACTCAAGTAACACCATATTTAATGTGGAAGACATCGGCAGCAAAACTATAACCTTGTTTTGAGACTGAAGTTTACAGCCCATTCTAATGCTCTACTTGCATCTTCACTTTAGCGCAAAACAATCGGCTGAGTTTTCAGTTGAATTACCAACCAAACCTCCAGCAAAGCTTATCAAACTCACTCGTTCGAATCCTCAAGAGCAACATGAGCGTTGAAATAATGATTTGCGAAATAAAATCCGAACAATCCAGCAAATATAATCAAGAGGAAACAGCAGCACTTTTGGCTTGTAATAAAGATTTAATCTCCGCGTCTCCAACTCCCCATTTTCTATAAAAATTAAAAAATTAAAATTAACAGTTTTAAAGCAATTTAGCTGCAGTAAAAAATATTCTTACTATCATTCATCAACAAGTGACTGGCCTCTCAAACCTGCACAACATCATAAAACAAAAATCGTCACGATATTAGAATACAGAATGACAGGTGTATTGAACAAATTCTCCCGCTTTAGTTCCTTAAATGTTCAAATTCCTGGATAAATAACCATCATGTATTGGGAGTGTCAAATCAGCGTAATAGGCTAAAAGTCCTCTACGGTAATTTTTCACCGACATACTCGGACTTGGAAAAACACGAGTTCTTGGACCAAAAAACCGTACCACCACTTGTCTGAACAGGATTGATGCATCCCAAGATAAAAAAGACAAGCCAACTCTGCAAAAGCCAAAGATCTGCCAA
>LJIJ01005350.1:0-12042 GCA_001718145.1 Orchesella cincta
GTGTTTATTCCAACAAAATACTTTAGTATTCCTGCAACTTTTCTTACTGCTTTATATCACACATATATCACGACTGTTTCTCACCTAAATGCTTGGTCTCTCGCATGTTTTATCTTACATTTTTTTTTTCCACATTTTCCCCATTTATTGCAAACGAGCTCCGACTAAATAAACGGAGGTATCGTTCAGCTAGCGTTTTTACGAAAGCCACAAAATCTCATTAGAGAGTATCGAGCGTTTCAAATTTTGCATGCAAATTGTATGTGTTTCCTAGGAGTTGTCCTAGTTCTTTGTAACACTACCTTTATGATTAGCTCGATTACTGGCTACTTTATATTAGCTAGATATGGAAATACTTTACAAAATTTTACTGTAGCTTTGATAAGCATTTGGGGCGTACTTGGAAATGGAGTTTGGACTTTTATATTACAATTTGGTATTTACTCTTTTGTGAGTTCAACAAAAGTTTTGGCTTCTTGGAAAAGGTGGAATTTTAGTAACCCAAATGATAACAAACTCATGAAAAAATTTCAGAGGTCGTGTCAACCTATCTTGCTTAGTTGTGGGAAATTGTTTGTTGTAAAGAAAACCAGCTTATTTAACTTTCAAAGAGGGGTTACTAGGGGAACTGTTAGGTTGCTTTTGGCAGTAAATAGATGAAATGTCTTACGCTGTTTGTAAGAATAATTACATGGAAATAAAAAGTTAAAATGATAGTGCAAGATTTTAGAAGTTTATTTAAAAACAATTGAACGGTTTCACAGAATAAGGGGCTTTAGTAATACGTAACCAAGAACTACATTTTTTAACTTTGAATTCGAAAAACAAATATTAAATGTAGTGGCAGGCAATGATAGCTAAACAGATTTTGAACTGCTCATAAAGCGGACGGACATACAAATACTGTTCCTATTAAGTAATTATCGTTTTAAAAATTACCGTCTTACTAGCCCCTTTTTCTGTGAACCCGTTCATTAAGCTCTAAAAATTCTAATAAAACTATATAGGCCACAGTATCTACCCAACCTTGGCAAAGCTTACTTTACATTAGATTTTGGTTTTAATAACTCAACACGCAACAGCGATAAAAAAATGTTTGTCAATGATAGTTCATAGAGGCATGGTTACCGATTTTTTCTAGATTTTTTCGTCTTAAACCTGTATAGAAGTTATATATAAGGTCATTTTTACATTACAGAATCGGGAACATAATTCAAATCTCAATAGTGAATCTCAATGAATAATCAGTGATACAAATTGTCTTTAATCATTCAAATAGCGTTATCTATACTGGGGTAATTTACTCGTTGCACCAACCAAAAGTTTCTTGACTTGCTCCTACTCCAAAGGAATCTCAGTTCCAAAGTGTTTTACCTTCAGAAAGGCTACCAGAAACAATTTCGTTTCAATGTAAATGACATACTTGTACATTTCTAAACTGTTTTATTCCTCAAAATGCCTACACTTCGGTGAGAGTTTCAGTTAGCAAGTATACAGAATTCGAGTATAAGACAACGTATTGCCCCAAACTAGTCCCAGGGAAAAATCTCGGCTATATATTTTAATCATTTTCTCAATTACATGAATTTTCTGACCTATTTTAAACTGGGAACTTGCTGATCCCTTTGCATAAGACAAAAGTTTCTTTAGTTTCAATGAAATCCAACCACTTCCCACACACAACCTTTATTATTCGGAGACATTCAAGTAACGTTACCATTCCATCACAATTAATTCCTTTGGAGAACTAAATTCTTCAATTTTCCTTTGACACTTCGTAATCCGCTCCGAGCCTTTAATTTTTTGAGTTGTAGAAAGCCAGCACATATTGGAGTTGGGTTTGGGGCATTCTTAACTATATTTAGGTGGTAAGTTTAGTTGCTAATTGTCGCTTATAGTGCAGGGTGTTTTCCGTTTATTGAGAGGAAAAACCCGTAAATAAGTGGGATAAGTTTGGAAACATTTTCTACAAATTTATTTCAACATCCAATCATCGCGTTCTAATTTATTTATCAAAAAGGGAAAACGTATTAAGTTAATCCCCGGCATTCCTTAGCAAATTAAGGAACTAAATTTTCAAGAATTAATTCGAATATGTAACAAAATGGCGCGCTAATTCTTCCTGAGTTGTTTGTAATCCCAATGGCCTAGAGACCAAGGTGAGAAATAAAACATGTATTTGTTGGAATAAGATTTATGTTTCTGGAACTACATAATTTCGAGCTTCGGAGGTGGATTCCTTTTAGGTTGAATAACAGACTGAGGACTATATTTACAATGGTGGGAAAAAGTCGTTGGAAGTAATAATGGAAAGATTGCAGAGGAAGAATATTCTAGAGCATCAGAATTCGACTTGGGAACGCCCTCGGTGCAAGGCAATGGCGCTTTTATATTCGAACTATTTGCTCTCTCGTGTGCGGTCTTGTGTATTTATTGGTGAAGTTACCTTGTATTTTATGGGGAAAGTTTGTATTCTAGTTATTACATGTAACGGTTGGTTTTCCGTAAAAAATGAATTCTAGCTTTACTCAACTTGTTGTAACTCTGAAAATGGTAAAAGTATATGAGGAAACTATATCGAAAACAGTCAATAAACTTCAAGTAATTTCATCGGACCAATTGACGAACTTTGAGTTTTTATCAACCCACCAATTTCCAAATATTAATTTGCAAACTGGATGTCATGCCATGAACAACCAGGGTTAATAAATGCACGTGTGCACCTTGGAAAATAAAAGTGTTTTAACTTTTTCATGTTCATTTTAGATTGAATTTGATTTGCAGAAAATTTGCAAATAGCTTTTAATTTCAAGAATTAATTTACTTTAGCAAAACCAAGAAATGCAAGCCCATTTCTCAATTCCCTTGACATTACTAAATTGAAATGAATTGTAGCATGTATTTCAATACCAGGAAGTTATAAAAACTTTAAATTTTCCCAGAGTGAGGGTCACTTTCTGACTTTCGATGTTTAATGCTATTTAAAACAGTCTTTCAAAAGAAACTGCAGTTTGAAAAAAGCAATTCGTGAAAACGGTTGTAATTTCAATTTTCAAAAATTCAAGACAAAAGCTATCTGAGAAATTTTTATTGTTTATTCAATTTAAACAAAATGTTTAGTAAACGGTTCTACAAAGGTTTATCTCTGGTTGTAAGAATTTGTCAATCCTTTGGAGCCTTACCACTAAGCTTTGATGATGATAAACTGGAGTTTCATCTTAATTTTAACTCGCTGAAAAGGGGAATCGCCAATTATGGCCCTTTCTGCATCTGCATTAGTGTCATGGTTCTGAATCTCTTTCGTTACCATGAACTCCACCATGTCGACGAGTTTAACTTAACAATGGTCCTTTTCTTAGCTTTGTTGCTGGCTTCAACGTCATCTGCAATTTCCTGCTTATTTCCTAGAGAAAATTGTCAAATTTACAATGGGCTATTCCAATTCATTCGTATTTTACAAGGTACGTATTATTATTTGAGCTGGATTTGAATTTTGACAAATATTTTAATGAAAATGTTCAACTTCGTAATATTTTTACAGAAAATTATATGCTTCGGTTCGACCCAAACAGTAGCTTGTACGTTCTCCTTGTTGATGCACTACTTTTTGCTTTCGGAGTTGTTCTCTTTGGCTCACTAATTTTGATCACGTTTTATTTATTCTTTCGTCCATTCGACCCAGCTCTAGTCGGAAGTTTAATTCCTCCAAAATTTCAGTCAATTTCTACCGCTTTATTTGTAATAATATTCCATTATCCCGGAATGATTTGGCTTCATTTGACGGTATTTTCACTGGGATGTTTTACAATTTTGTATGGTTTCTACGTCGTTCCATTTTTGGTTCAGGAGCTTAGACTAGGCAAGCCTTCGTATAAAACCTCAGACATATTAAGAAAGTCTGAAGAAATTCGCAAAATTTATAGAAGCTATCAAGTCTTACAAGCTAATATTTTAAGTTTACTCGGCATGTTTCTCTTAACGTGGGATATGTTATGCACCTTAACTTCAGTTTACTGCTATTTTGTGCTAATTTATCATTGGGCCAATTTGAGTCGAGTAACCATAGGTCTTATTTTTATCTGGGGAGTTATAGCCAATGGGTTGTGGTCTTTTGCACTGCAAGTTGGGATTTTCGTGGTTGTTCGCTGTAATAAAGTTTTGGGATCGTGGAAAAAGAATGGGTGGGATAATGAAAGGGAAACTAAGTTGATGAAGAAATTTATCAGGTCTTGCAAACCTATTATGTTGTGTTATGGAAATCAGTTTGTTGTGGGGAAAGCTACCCTTTTCAAGTTTCAGAGGGGAGTTACAAGAGGACTTGTTAGAGCGTTGTTGACGTTTAAGCGTTAGGTAATCATGGAAACATTTGTTTATCATCAATTTTTTATTGACGTTTTTAACCATAATTATCTGTAAAATGGAAACACTTAAAAATATAAGTATACTCTTTTAGGTTAAGGACAACTGCGTCGCTTAATGTAATAACATATTGTGAAAACTGCCTTTCAACGATTTATTTAATTTTAAGACGATTTAATTTAAATTGAAATGAATAAAAATAAAAATCACAGTTACCTTGATAGCTTGTCAATTATTTTAAGACACATTGAATAACTAGGGAGTATACAACTATCCCAGGTGCATGAGTTATTTATATTGTATAGTTATATTGGTATTTAGGTAATTTTGTGATAATACACAAATTAAATTGACATTTTCGACTACTTTAAAAAATTTCAATTTGATTAATTACCTTAATTTAATAACAAAGCGAAAACAAATTAAGTCCAATTGTTTTCAGCTTACTTGTCCCAATTTTAAAAAAAGTTCTACGTTTAGCGATTGAGATTTAAACTTGAAAACTAAATTACCCCTAATTTACCTTAATGCTCAGTTATTACAAACTACTGGTCTCTACTGGTGGGCTCGGTGGCGTCTTAAGTCTGAAGTTAAGCTGGGTAGTTATTTCTTCAGCATATTTATGACTTAAAATAATAGACGGGTTCTGCACAAATTGACATGTAATTTCAGCTTTTCAATTGCAGTAGGGACGATTTTACAACGAAATTCTTCAGTCCATTTTTCCATTGCAAGGATGCAATAAGTATTGCAAAAAGGCTAAAAAATTCTTTCTAAACTTTTTAAAATTTTACCCATTTTACGATGTACCTTGACTTATTGTTTAGCAAAGATTTTACAAAGGAATAACCCTGGCCATAAAAATATTCCGCTTCATAGGAGTCCCACCGCTAATCTTTGACGAAAAGGAAAAGATTTTTCATACGAGTTCTAAAGCAATTAAAATAGGATTTGCAAACTACGTCTCTTACATCTGGTGGACTGTTGTAGCTTTCATAAACATCGTCAAGTTTTCAAGGCTCGGTTTCTTTGATGAGTTTACTTTAACCATTGTGTACGCTTTGGGTGGAGCAGCTGCCCTTCCAGCTTTTTCTCTTTCAAACTTGTTTTATCACGAGAACTGCATAATTTATAATGGATTCTTTACATTTATGCGCTACTTAAATCGTAAGTAAACTCGGTAACTATTTCGAAATTGAAATATTCGTGAATTTTTGTTAATTTATTGACCTTCTTTATCTAGGAACCTACATGTTGAATTTGAACCTGGATCAAGACAGAAACAAACTGGTTTTGATGGCAGAAGTTACCATCTTTTTATTTCTATTTTGTTCAGTTTGTTCCCTAATAATTCTAACAACTTACTTGTTAGCTTGCCCTGATTGCATTCCATTTGTGGGGAGTCTCATTCCACCCAAATATTTTTATTTTCCTATAAAAATTCTTGTAATTTTATTCCATTTCCCGAATATTCTTGCTTTCCATTTTTCTACGGTGACGGTTGCATGTCTTGCAATTATTTATGGATTTTTTGCAACAACATTTCTAGGAAATGAACTTCGGCTAGGAAGACCTTTTTATTCTTACAAAACAAAACAAACTCTCAGAAATCCTGAGAAAATTCGCCACATTTACAGATCATTTCAAGTACTCCAAGCCCACATTTTAAATCCAATCGGTATGTTTCTCGCAATGTGGAATGCAATACTTATGGTCACTTCAATTTGCTGCTATTTCGTTCTAATTAAGTATTGGGGCAACTTAAGAAGTTTTACTTTACTCCAAATTCTAACCTGGGGAATCGTTGCGAACATTTTTTGGTCTTTTATTTTGCAAATCGGGATATTTCTCTTGATTAAGTGCACAACTGTTCTGAAATCATGGGAAAGATGGGATTGGGGCTCGAACAAGGAAAACAAGCTGATGAAAAAGTTTCGAATGTCTTGCAAACCAATATTACTTTCTTTTGGGAAACACTTTGTGATGGGAAAATCAAGCATTTTTAATTTTCAAAGAGGAATCACTCGTGGAACTGTGAGATCTTTGTTGGCTTTTAAAACCAAATAATTTTTAATCTGCAGCTTTTGTAAAGATTAATATAGTTTTTATGTGAGAATAAAATATTTAAAACGTTGCAATTTTAGAAAGTTGTGAGAGTTTGGAAATATTACTCCAATTCATTGAACAAATGCATATCAATATATTTTCAAACTTGTCTTTCAGTCTGTTGAATAGAAGACATAATATCATACATTTAAAATGAAATGGGGCAACTTGCAAACGACTGAAATTTCAAAAATCTGGAGTGTAACCACATAATTATAGTCTTGATTGAATGCTATTGTGGTCCGCGCTGCACTCATTACTTTGCTATCAGACTGCCTTTTGATTATGGACTACATACAGCTAAATCAAATTTCTGGCGAGTGCATAACCTATTTCAACATATAATTTCGCTATGAAGCACAGGAGGATGAAATGAAACAGTTACAAAATGAAATCCACCTTTTTCCAATTTTGTTACCAATATGTATTTAAAAAATTACTTGTGTCCCAATGTGTATTCACTGGATGGAAAGTTTCGTTATGTCGCAGTATTTCTCTCCAACATTTTCGTAATTTAATTCCGATTGAATAAAAGGTATTTTTATTCATTTTGTTTCCTTTAAATTAGTATCAGTCATTATAACACGAATGCAAGAGGCATGGGCAATATGCAAAATAGTGAATATAACTTGAAACAGACCTGCATGGTAATGAAGAGTATTAAGATGTAGAGGTGATATTCTTGAGGAAATTTGTCAATAATGCATTAACAAAATCAATATGAGATATTATGTGGAAAAATTTATACAGAACTGATTTCTTGGAATGAAGTCAATTAGATAGGCTAATGAGCAAATGATACAATGTAAAATATTGACAAATAGGCGTGTTCTAAAGAAAGAATGTTCTCAGATAACGTTTCATTAGTTTACAAACAATATGTGAGGGCTTAACTCGCATTTTAGGATAACATCGAATAGAAAAGAACTGTGAATGTTTATAAATGAAGTTGTTTAATGCAATGTTTCTTCATTAAAACAATCTGTGGGTACAGTGCAGTGTTCTACTCTCATTTGTTGGTGTTACATTGATTTTAACAACCGGAGAAAGGTTTTTATGTAAATATAAAGCCAAGGAATTGCAAACTTGCTTATTGTTTATGACAATGATTTCATAATTAACAATTGGTTTTTACCACAACTTTTCTGGGTAATGAGCTGATCGGAATACTTTTTGTGATGTAAGTTCCCATCAAATTTGAAAGAGTAAGTATTGCAAAAAACGTTGAACATGTTAGCTTTTAAAACAAAATATTTTTAATCTGCTGCTTATAAGTTAATACAATTTTGAGAGAAGAGATATAGAGAAAGTAATATAATCACAGTTTTCGATTGAGCTTTCAACCAAAAATGCTGCCGTATCCTCCATATCCTGTGGAACACAATATTCAAAGATTTCAAAAACCTGAGACGGTTTACAATAATATTTTAATTGATAGTAACGAACCTCCATATCCAGAATATCCACCATAACCTCCATAGCCTAAGGAAACAAGTTTCAAATATTATTAATATTATTAAGTTTACGATAATATTTATATCGGTTAATAAATATATAATAAACAAACCTCCATAGCCATAGCCTCCATATCCTGAGATAATTTCAAAATTAAATTTTATAAAAGTGAGATATTTTAATAATATAATTGATTAATTATAATTAATTTGATTAATTACCTCCATAACGCCTAAACCATATCCCCATAGCTACCCAATCCATAGCCGCCATAATAACCTGCAAAACAATTAAAAAATTATAAAAAACTGCAAATATTTTCAATATAAAAATGTTTTTATTAATTAAAGTTATACCGCCCAACGGCGAGCTTGTCTCTCAGGGGTTGCTTCCTCCTGCACAGGAACTGCCAGTGCGATTCCGAAGACAATGGTTAAAATGAGGAAAACGGCCTGTCAAAAATTCCAATAAAAACCTTCATATAAAACTACATATTATTAAACTGGGGCAATAAGTAACAACTAAAACTGACCTTCATGATGATGCTGAGTTTTGGAAGTTGATTTCTGATTTCTCTGCTGGAAAATGAGCTTCTGATGCATTATGACTCACATTTCTGTGCTTTTATACGAAAACTTAATTCCAAGTATCAAGTCAATTAGCCGGGCTAATGAGCAAAGGATGCGTCAAACATTTTCCCTAATTAGGCAACTTATGTAACATGCTCAACATTGTTCTTGCATGCTTGCTTAGTTACCAAAAGTCATTAGCATTCCGTTAATGATGATGATCTTCATGTTTTCCTTTCAATTTGACATGCATCTTCGTGTTATCGGGACTGGTCTGGACAAACAACAGAGATGGAACGGGATACATGCCATTCATACCTCAACAATCTTCATTCATAACATGGAAATTGAACTGATTCTAGCTAATTGCTGAGTCTTGGTGGAAAATAACTAAATTCTGGCTAAACATGCGTCATTCCCGGTCTTTGTTAACCTATCTGGGGTTTGACGACCAAATACCGTGTCAGTTTCGAAATAATATGCATAGTTATAATGATGATGATATGATTTCATCCCTTTTTACTTCATCTCATCAACAAGACACAGTTTATATTATTTTATTAACTTCTGCTGTCTTCACATTCATTTCGGTGGGTGAATCTGAGGAAGGTGGCTGACTGAACAGAGTTTTAGATGATCATATAATTATCACGATGTTGCAATTTATGAAAATAAATAAATGCTTTAAAAACAGTTTGTTTTCTTGATGGATTTTTATTAAAACCTTTATTAAACCAACATGCTTTAATTAATTTATTATCATCTTGAATTTCAGACATAAACTGAACTAAATTAATCAAGGTGACTCTTTCAGACTAATAATCCCACGAAGACAGCTCATTACCTCCTTATCTAGCTCCGCCTTCTTGAAGTCCCACTCTGCTTTCAAGTCTTCAAACTCCTCTTGTCCTTTCATCGCCAACCTTTAAAAAATTCCACAAAATTCATCTCTTTTTCATTCCAAATTTTAAAAACATTTACATTAATTGTATTTCTCACTTTTCCCGATCCTTCCACAACTTCACAAGCACCTTGCGCTCCTCCTTGCTCATCCTCCTTATTGTCGCCTTGTCCGGAGTCCCCTCAGCTTCCCACTTTGCCTCCGTCTCCTCCACAAGCTTCTCTAGCTGTTCTTCTTCATTCCAAACTTCTGCTGGTTTGATTTGACGAGGTCTACGCCTCATCTAGGTCGCTAATCCTAGAGGCTTTTCCTCTGTCTCCATCGGGAGGTGCTCAAATTGACTTAATCACTATGTGAAATCCAGGCAAAGTCATCTTGTCCTCCAGTTTGAGATTCTGCAAAGAAAAACAATCAAAATCATCATTAAAATTTAAAAAGCTTAGCTTATCATTTATTGATAAGCTTGAAGCTTGACTACCTCGTTGTCATTGGCCCGGTGAGTTCTTATGGACATCTAGGCGAATTCTGGAAATCAAATTTTTACTCCGAGAAATACTGAGCAAGTCCTCCAGGACGGAGTGATAAGCCTGAAGCTCCTTCAGGATGGACGCGTCTCTCCCACAGCTCATGATAAGCAGGACTGACTGAGAGATAAGCTATCAACTCACTTTTTTGCAGAGTTAAAAATTTCAGTCAAAGTTAATGCAAATGCACCTAGTTAGGAAATGAGCACAAAAACAAAACAGCAGATGATTTCACTGACGTTTAAGATTGAAGGTTTAAATTTCGCTCTCTCTCAAAATACACCAAAAGAAGGATCACTTTATTCCAGAAGATAATCACAAAGAATTTGAGTAATTTAACGAGTATTTTGAAGGCATTGGCTGATATCCTTATCCAGCTTTGATTTCATAAGGCTCCATTCAACTTCCACCGTCTCGAGCTCCAGCTTGGCTTGTTGGGCTCTCCTTCAAAATTAAAATGATCCGGATTTTTAATGAAAATTTATGTTTAAAACTTGAACAAGATAATTTTGATTAGGGATTTACGCTTCTCGCCCTCTCCACAACTTCATAACTGCTTCCGCCTCCTTTATGGACATTTTGGCAAACTCTGAATGATCCGGGACTAGGAGCTGCTCGATCCCCTCGGGTTTCATTGAATGTTCCAACTCTTCCAGCTTTTGGAGGAAGGCTGATCGCAGCTTGCTGAGGGAATGGTGTTTTTCCTTGAGGTTCTTGATTTTCGCGAAGTAGAATGAAGACTTGAGTCGGGCAGAAGGAATCCGTGATTTGAGAAGTGCAATTTTATAGAGCAAGTCGCTTTCCTGTCGTAAAAGTTAAAAAGAAATCATTAAGACATAATTTTAATTGGGGAATCCGGTTAAATAAAGATAAATTACCTCGAGTTTCATCCGTTCCTTTTGTTTCTCGATCGCCCAGCTAATTTCCTCACAAAACGCGTTGATCTCCAGAATTTCTTCATGGAAAACTTGGCTTGCTTCCAAATCCATCATGTTTAACTAATATTTCTGGTCTATGCCAATAACTGAATCGAAAATTTCGTATATGCTTCCAAATCTTTATCCCTTCAAGACGGAATGATCTGTTGTGAGTAGCTTTAAAAACTGATTAAATTACCGCCTATGAAGCATTGAAATTTCGTTTAAAGCCCCGGAAATGAATGAAGGAAATCAGGATGACAATTCTAAAGGTTTTGAAAGCGGAAATTAATGCGAATGACAGGATAGAAATGCCGAAGATCGGGAGGAAAACAATGGGAACCACGCATGATTATAATTGTCAAGATTATATTTAAAAACAGCGTCCTTCATGACTATTTATCTCTCAAACTTTTATTTAAACAACTTGGTATTATAAACTTTAAAGGACTGACAGAAAGACACTATTAAAATTAAATCGTGAGCTACTCCTTCAACCTCGCTATCCCCCAAAGACAGGTCATGATATTAAGATCCAGTTCCTCCTTCGCGGAATCCCACTCCGCTTTCAGGTCTTCAAACTCAGCTCGTCCTTGGACAGCAATCCTATAAAAAAACATGCAAAATCTCAGCTTTTTTCCTACAATCCACAATAAAAATCCGATTATCAATTTAATTACTTTTCTCTTTCACTCCACATCTTGATAAGCTCCTTCCGCTCCTTCTTGCTCATCTTCGTAATCACATTCTTATCAGGAATCTTCACATTCCACTTCTCCTCCGTCTCCTTCACGAGCTTGTTCAGCTGCTCCGATTTCCCTTTAAATTCCTCCAGCGTCTTCTTCACTTCCCGACACATCTTGTTCAACTCCTTCATCCTCGATATCGCCTTCTTCGTCTTATCAAGTTTAGTAGGAACCTCGATATTCTTCCCAATGGAATCCAGCACAACGGTTGAAATTTGAAGATACAAATTGATTTTCTCTCGCAGTTTAAGTCGCTGGAAAGAAAAATTCAAAATATTCAATAAAGAATCCAAGCTTATCAATTACAGATAAGGTTAGGCTTATCTATAACCTTACCTCTGTGAAAGATTTGTTGACAATTATATGAATGTCGACACGGATCTCCAACAATGTTTTTGTAATCTCGTAGATACTGATAACGTCCTCATTGATGGATAACTGGCTCCGAAGCTCTTTAGGTCGATG
>LJIJ01005351.1:0-12040 GCA_001718145.1 Orchesella cincta
ATGGATGCGAGTTCCAGCCCTGTTCAGCTACATATTTTTGCTGATGCGAGTGAAGCTGCTTACTGTGCCGTTGCCTATCTGAGGGTCCAGAGAATGACGGAGTGTTGATGTCAACCTCGTGATGTCCAAGGCGAGGGTCAGCCCGATCAAGCCAACATCAATTCCCAGGCTTGAGCTCCAAGCTGCTCTCATTGCAACTCGATTGGGAAAATTCATCCTGGACCAACTGGACATTCCCGTACATGCTACGTACCTCTGGACTGATAGCCGCACTGTCCTGATGTGGATTCGCTCGGAAGCTCGACGCTATCAGCAGTTTGTTGCCAACAGAGTTGGCGAAATCCAGGAGAGCAGCAGCGTTTCTCAATGGAGATGGGTGCCCACCAAGCTCAATGTTGCTGATGACGCCACTCGAGAAGGACGGACTGACTTGTGCCCAGAATCCAGATGGTGGAGCGGGCCGAGATTCCTGAAGGATGACCCCAGTGACTGGCCTGTGGAGAATCTGGAACCACAGGAAGCAGATGACACGAAGGAGCTCAAACGGGAGTTTGTCGGGGCTACGTTTGAGCCACCAGAACTACCACTACCCGATGTCCATCGATTCTCCAATTTCAACTTGGTTAGAGCTACTGCCTGGATTCTCCGCTTTGTTGACTGCCTGAAGGAAAAAGGTAAACAGAAGTCAGCTGACATCCCGATGCAGACTTTACGAGCAGAATGTTTACTGATTCGTCAGTGCCAATGGGATACTTACCCATTTGAGATGGCTGCCTTATCCAACGGAGAAAATTTGAAGAGGTCCAGCTCACTTTTTGGACTCTCACCTGCCTGGATCACAATGGTGTAATGCGGATGGACTCCAGACTTGTTCGAGGTGACAGGAAAACTTGAGACAGCCCATTATCCTGAGCCAACATCACCATTTGACGAAGATCCTGATTGCTCACTACCACCGCAGCTGCTCCACATGGGTCAAGATCTCATCATAAATGAGATTCGCCAGCGTTTCTGGATCCCACCTTCGCTCAGCCGTGAGGAAAGTCATCCGGATTGTGGAGTTTGCAAGCTGAGGAAGGTGAAAGCCAGCACTCCAAAGATGGAGCCTTGCCGGAGTTCCGGATCACTCAGCAGCCACGCGCATTCACCATTGTTGGAATGGACTACTTCGGACCGATGGAGGTGACAATTGGGAGACGCCACGAGAAACGATATGGTGTTCTCTTCACCTGCCTGACGACCCGAGCTATACACTTGGAAATAGCTCACTCCCTCACAACGGACAGTTGTATCCTGGCCATCAGCAGGATGATTGGACGCCGAGGTCAGCCCACAGAGACTTTGACTTTGACTGTACGTTTGTCTGCGCTTGGTCAGCGTTATGTAGATTAGTATAATTGGAGTTGAAAGGAAAACTTATGTTCACTTTCCTTTGTTCCAACTTTTACACTATTTTCTGTATTTACGAGACTGATAAGGAAACGTGTTCCTAATCCGTCTTTTGTTAGCTTGTAAGATTTGCATGATTTGATGAACTTTGACGTATTATAATTTATGTAGATTGATTCTTCTTTTGTTCTCGGTAGTATAAAAAGGCACCCAACTTTGTATTGGGTATTCACTCTTCTCGCTGTTGCTCACTTTCGCTTTGCTCGTTGAGACGATATGAGCTCGAAAGAAGAGTCAATTTACTGGTTGTTATTTTTGCTGAAAGTATTGCAATAAACACAGTAAAATTTGGAAACTTGTTGTTTGTTTCTTTTATTTTGTTCCTAGGAACTTTGTTCGTTTTTGTTCATTCCCAATCGGGAAAAGTAGACTTTCACTTCCGGGAAAGTTCCCATTTCGTTCCTGCTTTTTATTAGAATCATTTCTGAAGGGAACATTAGTCGATTCCGAGCATTTGCATTGTGCTCAAGTTCCCATTCAGATTCCTCCTGCCGGAGGTGGTCCTTCTTTTTGAACTTTTGAAACCACTGTAGATTGTTGCCGATAGAGTTTGCTCGAAGGTCTATTTTGGCGTCTACAGACGATAAGTGATAATTCAGGAGGATTAGTGTTAATTAAGGAGGATAGTGATTAAGAGATAACTGAGGTGGGTAAGTGATAATTAAGAGATAACTGAGGTGGGTAAGTGATAATTAAGAGATAACTGAGGATGGTAAATGATAATTAAGGAGGATAAGCAAAAATTAAGGAGGATAAGCAAAAATTAAGGAGGATAAGCGTCAATTAAGGACGATAAGTGATAATAAGGAGGATTAGTGATAATTAAGGAGGATTAGTGATAATTAAGGAGGATTAGTGATATTTGAGGAGGGTAAACGATAATTAAGGAGGATAAGCGGCAATTAAGGAGGATAAGTGATCGTGGAGGAGGATAAGTAGCGGACAAGGTGGTCAAAGCTCCTATTAACTTGTGCTAGGAATAAGAAAATATGATAGGGTATCTGAGTTAATGGCTAGTGAATTTAACTGGTTACTCCATTAAGTAAAACTTTTACCCTTTTCACTTTTACAAAATTTACAGACTCAATATCATACATATTTTGAAACTGCTTATACAAGAGCGGAGGATTACTTCCACGAACACGCGACAAAGGGATCTGATGTCATTGCGGGTGCCATTCATTAGAACTTGGCGAAACCGTTTGCCACAATCGTCTATTCGGTTTTTGAGCTCATAATGCATGCTTGTGGTGACTACAACAGTTTTGCTAATATCATCCAGATATTCTACAATCTTTTCCATCATGATTTGCACGCATTTCTTGCTCAGTTTCAAATAGCTTGTTCCTTCTTCATTCATATCAGGAAAGGGAGGGCTACGACTATGCAGAATCAAATCCCGGCACATTCCAAGACCTGATACGATGCTTGAGCAAATAAATCTGAGCGCAATATACATCGCTCTTCCCTCTTGGTTATCCTTTTTCATCTGGATTCTAGTTGTTTCTTGAACAAGACGGTGAACGCTCAATGTTTCATCTTCCTTCTGGATATTGATCATGGAGTACTTTACAAGGAGTAGGAGTGCCTCTTTGTAGTCATCCTCACCAGAAAAGTTTGAAAATATGTCCATAGAGATTTTGTCAGGAAGGAAATATGAAATTGAGTTAAGTATGTCCACGGCAAGAGGTCCGTTTTCTTCATACGAAGCAATCTGATTCACTGTCACCCGCCAGGTTGTCAAAGTAGTTTCACTGTAAGTGTTGAGCTCAGCTGGGGACTTTTTAGAGTCAAGCAGCTTCACAGAGTTTTCATTGAATTTGTCTAGGTATTGACTAATGGGAAAGCACAAGAAACCTACGTTCTCTGATGAACGAGACAGCCTGAGAAAGTGCAAGTGGAAACTGCTGCAGCCTGTTTACCAACCTGAGTACATTAATGTCATCCTCATCGTTTTTCACTTGAAGGCTTACTTTAACAAAGCAGAAAGCATCCTCCTCAGTCATCTCGTCCAATTCCAAAACTGGAACACTGAGTTCCCACGCTGTGTCCCTGGAAGTAATCAAAATATATGGCCCCGAGGATGAGGATGGCAAACTAATTGGCAAAAACGTCTGGATGTAGTCTGTGCTCTCGGCGTTGTCAAAGACGAACAAAACCTTTTGACCGTTGAAGTAGTTGTAAACTTTCTCCACTATTGTGGTAATGTCCAATTCTTTTCCATCTGCATTGACTAGTGATATATTTAGACGGTTGCAGGCCAGTCTACGAAATGTTTCGCTCATTGCCCCTTCCGTTTGCGACGTGATCCAGATCACATTTCCGTCATAGAACTCAGCGACGTAGTTCTGAATGTACTTTCTAGCAAGTTCAGTTTTTCCAATTCCTCCAAGACCAACAACGGCAGCTATTTGAGATATCACAACTCGCTCCTCGTTTTCTTGCAGTTTGTCGTGAAGTTCGCAAAGTTTAAGCTCCCTTCCAGTAAAATTGAAAACTGGTGGTAATACTTCAAAACGAACCGGATCGTTTCGCTGCTTCTGAATTGCTCCGATTGTATCCGAGCTTGTTGCAGCGACATGATCATCAAGTTTGTTTAGAATTTCTAGAGCACCCGTCTGACAGTCTTCTGTTAGTGCAGTTTTCAAGTGTGCATACGACCCTTTTTTGGTCAGAAGAAGCTCATAAAGCTTCTCAATTTTCTTCAACTCATTTGGGATGGACTTCTGTAAAGCAGACAAGTATTCTAAATGTTAAAACTTTTGACCTTTAGGCATTCTCGGGTTATTATTTTTATAATTACATTGACATACCAACTCAGCTTCATCTTCTATCGATAGTATGCCGTTTTGTTTGAGAATTGACTTGCAAGTTGTGTTGAAACTTGTAAGTCTAAGTAAATCCCATAAGTTTCTAGTAATGTGCTCTGTTTGATGTTTCTCCATTGTGATTGTCAGAATACAGTTTTATTGAAGATTGAGCAGTCTATTTCAGGTTTTAATGAATGTCGTCTTTCGGCAACAATCGATTTTTACTGCATGAATGTAAATGATCTGGACTTCTGAACTGTAGTTTTTGAGGATGCCGAATGAAAGTGTTTCGGATGTCAGTACTCTATTTAAAGTATATTGGTGTCAGTCAACTCATGTGGTCTTTATCTGTGGTTGATAAGTTAGATAAGCAGTTTATCGTGTTATTTACCTTGTTTGTGAACAGAAAACTATTTACAGAATCGCCAATACAAACATCTTGAACTCTAATGCTTACACTACAAACATCACTGAATACAACATAAAATCCAGGAATCCACAAAGTAATCAGCAGAAAAGCCAAAATGAGTTGCTGAATGTTTTCCATATCAAAAGTATACTCTCAAATTTCGCATTTGTTTGATATGATTTGATTGATTGCTTTACTGATAAACTTTACGTCAGCGTTTAATTCTCTGTTCTGAATTTATAAGTTGCTTAATTTCGCTAGCATTTCCCCCATGCACATTAATTCATAAAAATGAAGCGTTCAATTTAAATTTAAGGAAATTCTAACGCAATAATTTTTTACTCACGATGCACTGAATATGTAAGATGACACGTGTCATTTAATTGAAAACTGTGTTCAGAGCTTAAATGAAAAGTATATTAATACTGATTTTGTTTGTTTTGGATCAGTAGTAACTTAAATTGTAGGAAACGATTTTTTCGCTCGGTGCCTAACTTCACGCTCCGTGCAAATTATAACTATGAAACCAGTGCTACTAACATATTTTTTATGTGACTTAAACGAATTTTTTCGATCCAAGTCAGCAAACCATTGCTTATAAAACTACTGCTGATATTTGTTTACTTGCCAATAAAGCAAACAAATATTTTACCTGCCAAACAATGTGTTGACAGGAAATGTTTTTTGCCAATAAGTAAAGAGAAGCCGTATTGTGCTCCAAAATGTTCGAGTAAATTACGTTCGAGTACTTTCAGAGGGACAAATATAAACGCGAAGATATGAATGAGAAATCCTCGTTAAATTTTATAAGATGAATGATGAAACTTTGTAGAATGTCAGAAACACGATTTAAAAAAAAAACAGAAAATCGCATATGAGAACATTTTGGAAAAGTTCAGAACTATCAACCTGTTTTTACGAATTCAAACTTTTATTGAAACGTATCATGATAAGATTGCTTCCGTCACTACAAATATACTTCGGTTTGAAATATGATACTATATAACTTTTTGAACGGTTTAGTTTATGACTATATAGCACTAACCCATTGAAATATCAATGCTGCTGTTTTTTGGTATTCATACTTTGTATGATACGATAGAACGTATGATTACTTGCAAAAGCAGAAATCGGTAAATTATTTAAAAGAAGTTACAAGGCAAGTGAACGGTATGTATATCTGCTATATGGTGAAAGATCATGGATCGTGAAGCAAATTGCTCAAATTTTCAAATTTGTTCACGATAACTGAACCACGGTGGATTCTATTCTATTAAACAGCGCAAATTTCTAACAAAGTTGTGAGAATTTCTACACCGCATATTCCTTATATTTCCTTTTATCTGCGCATTTAATAGATCGCCTTTAGTAATTAGTTTTGCCTGCAAATAATATATGAAAATAAACATTTTAAGTCATTTGGTGCATTCCATTGTTTGGAAATTGTATCAACAACAAATATGCAGTGTACGTACCGAGAAACTAATTTTAATTCAAGGCGTAGTATCAGGAAGGGATTCTTGCTAGTCACTTTCATCGCATACCAATATGATTTTTGGAAAACAGGGAGCTGGGGGAAAAAACAAATGGTAGAATTAGATATTGCAGTGGAAATCTAGATTTTTTCAAACAAATCAAGGCGTTGGTTGAACTTGTATTCAAGAAATCTGACTTACCGCATATATTGCTGCAGCTGAATCCTATCTTTCCCATTCAATCCTCTTGTGCAGTTCTGATTTTACGAATAACGACTGTCGATTTATGCCAGTATTAATTCTGTCCTTAATGTAAAAACGTCCGGAGATGGTTTGTAGTTCAAAACGCACATGGAAAATTGTATGTCGTAAATATGCTGATTCCAGTCCTTTCATCCAAACAAGCACATGAGTTGGCATCAGATGCATATATATACAGTAAATCATGACCACATTTGATGACAGGTGTTAGCCATTTCGTGCCCACATTTTTGTGTGCCCGAAATGGCTAACCATTTCGAACTCACTTTTCCCTAAAACTTGTATGCAGGATTGAAAACTCGTAAAGTGAATACGAACTTCTGTACAAGAAATGTATGTATGAAAATATACTTGATTGATCCTTGAAAATCTCTGTCAATAACCCCACCTGTTGAAATATCTATTACATCGAAGTTAGTTTTATTAAATTTGATGCAAAGATGTGAATTGATTAACCTTGAACAAATAGCCCGTTCAAACAAAGACTGGTTCTACTAGCAATACGTCCGAATGTTCCCCCCAGTAGCAGGATCTTGATGTTCGTATATATATATCGACTGTGGTGATTGCCCCTGCTAAGATCTTCTCAGGTTCTACGCTGTAAATTTGTTTTCGTTTAACTATTTAATTCATATGCAAAATGTATGATTATGCAAATGCTTAAATGTTACCATGAAAGTAACAAACCCTATCAAACCCTACAGCTTTAGGACATCATTTTCTGGGAAAAGTTGCAATTTCCACCATTGTGATGAAACAATTGTTGTGTCTGTAGAGAAATAAACTATAAGACTTTATTTATTTATTCATTTTAATTCATTATTCATATTGTACAGGTTATTAGGGAATAAAAAATTGATTGATTAGGATTTCCCTTTTTCTTTTTGTGATTCGACTTAACCACCTTTCTTCACAGCCATTTTCTTTTCCGTTGAGGTTGACGGCTTAGGTTTCTTGGAAGATTTCTCCTTTTCCTCCTCCTCATCCTCATCCTCCCCCTTCTCATGAGCTTCTTGAGGTTCAGACTCTTCAGACAGTGTTTAGAGGAAGCATCTGAAAAGAAAATTTGATCTGATTGATAAAAATTGAAACCTGTAAACAAAACAATAAAGATAAATAATTAACATGAAAAAACGCCTTTTTAAAAAAAATAATTTACGTTACTCTTCCTCGCTTCCTCCTAATTATTAAAGTGTATTCTTTGCTTCCTTGTACTCCAAGGACGTCTTCAGAACTTCCTTGAGTGTCTTCCTACAGATTTTGATGATCAGAGCATCAAAATCTGTAGGAAGTGTGATTTGCCTGAAAAGGAAAGTTTAAACAAACGTATTAATTTCGTGAAAATCTGTCTGTACCCCTTAATTCGTTTAATGGATAAAAAAATACTTCATATATTCTTAACGTTTGCTTACGTTAAGGCATGATGAAATCTGAGTCTGAGATGATGAAGATGACCTTCTTGTCCGGACTTTCCATGCACTGGTAAGAAACTCGTTTTCTCATGAAAGAAGAAACTTCAGTAGCTGTCCTCAAACTTGTAAATCAACCGACTAGAGGTAAAGGACTAAAGTTTAAAGTTTTTTGCAGCAAATTTTTATACTGACTTCACTCTTACAAAAGAACAGTTTGCTACAGTTAAATTACATCAGTGGAAAGAATCCAGGCATTGATAAATATTTTAACTGACTAAAAAAAATTAGTCATGCCATATCACGAATGACAACAACGAATTTATAACTAATGAGACGATGGAAGACACAAACTACAAAAAAGGCATTCCCGTTTTTAAAATCTCAAAAATAATGTCTATTCTCGTCATTAAATGTAAAAATGGTTAAAATATTGATAAAATTTGCAACGTAGCATATCAGTGAATTCGAGACGGAAAAAAATATTATAACTCGCATATCGCCAAGCATATGCAGTCCCTGCTTCCCGTAAAACGGTTGCCCTGCAAAGAACAAAAACACGAGTATGGAATACTCTTGCGTCACTAAAACAAAACATTATATTGTCACTTCTTGTGTAATATTATGAACTTATAGGGGGTGGGTATGCTTCGTAAATACTGACTCTTTTTACTAAACGCTGGCGTGATATGTATTGTTTTGCAATTAATATTCGTTTAAAATGCTTTCTGTCTTCATTAAATCTGTTAAGTGTATTTTCAGCAATTATGTCGTATATGCCTTGCATTGCTTTGCTAAATAGGTCATTAGCAAATCTGTATGTCAAAGGTTTGCGGCTGTCGTTCGGCAGCAAGATAAAAATGGCTTAATGACATTTTTGACTTTTTGGGCTCTCTCCTCCCAAATTTTTGTTTGATATTATATTTCTTTAATTTTCAAAATTAAAACTTGCATCAAAGTAGAATGTTATAAAGAAATATTCAATATTCTGAGCTGCTCCACCATCAGAGTTATAAAATTGAGTAATTGCGTCATATACTCGAAGTGAAAGTGTCAAACACACTTTATTTGTACGAAAATAACTTGAACTTGTTGAGTTTGCATCTTCTTTTCCATTTAAATACATGTGAAAGAAATTGCCGGATTCTGACTTGTAGAGACTAACTTTTGATACCGGTTCGTTGGCACAATGTAAACCTCTGTCAGTTTAAATCAAAGCATCAAACGTATAACTGCTGCTTTCGTTCTATCTAACTCAATTTAGCTCTGCTAATTGTTCCAGTCTACATTTACAACAACAAGGTCCAGGATGCCCAGAACCACTTAAGTCGTCACCCTGTTAATCGTATCTCATGTCCATATCGCATATCCATTTCCAGTGATGTAGAGCCATGCTCGTTAATGTGAAATATTGATTTCGCTTGAAAAGGTTTTGAAACGTGATGGCTTCTCAGGGCAGAAACAGTACCAGTAAGCGTGGAATATTTAGCCTGTATCGTGTAGCAAACAGCCGTTATATTGAAATATGCGATGAAGCTGTAATGCAAACATTCTTCTTCGAAGACGCTGACTCCTATTTCTTGACCACGACGTTTTGCATACTCAGCTATTATATGACGATCACATCATTTTTAACAACTGTTGACGTAGGACAAATTCCATTGATACACGTGTCAGTGTGGATCAACGCAAAGCAAAAATTTTGAGCAGTATGATAAAAATTTAACGATGTTTTAAAACGGCTTACTCTGGCATCTTTGTTTTCTGCCACCATGATCCGGGAGTTAGAATGCATTTGAAAATGTGGCCTGTTTTAATTGAAAGCAGCATATGCTTTATTTTCAAAGTGAAGATTTAATTATAACTTTTGACGGCAAAATAATGACAACAAATAATTTTGTCACAACTAATTCGGCAATAGAATTTTGCAACGTACGAGTGGTGCCTACCTGTGGATCCAGAACATTACCCAATTATTCCAAATCCCCATTCAGTAAGTCACTTATTTGTTTGCTGACTTAATTATGCCTTTTACTGCAATAATCCATTAGTTGAGTTACGCAAGACCTATCAAAACTGGATCTTTACCATTGAGCCAAAAACCTCGTCGGATTCTGTGCCGTATTCTATACTCTGGTGCCAAGAATATGTGGACATTTGTGATTATTTACAAAAATGTGAACAGCAAATGGAATTACTATTTATTCTTTTGCAAAACGAACCATCTTAAAGAACATTGAATGAAAAAATACTGCGCCTTATAAAAACATTTCTTAGATGTCCACTCATTTACCTTTTGTTTTACTTACATCTTTAACACGTTTCTTGTTTACTCTATTTATATTAAAAGCACTAGAAAAACATTTTTCACAGTATTTTCTTTGGAAACGTTTGTTGGTCGGAGTTTGGCGTGGAACTAAGGGTGTACCTTTGGGTACAATTTTTCTTCAATACAAATTTCACTTATTATATTTATACTCATGTAAGATTATTGCGCACAAGTGCCGAGTGGGCCAGCATATTTAAATCCTTCCGTGTTTATGCAGTTCTACATTCCACACATGAGACGTTTCGCTATTTCACCATGTTATTTTAAAATTCTTACTAAGAGCACAATACGCTAAACAATTTAAAATATGGTTAAAGCCACCCATGCTGGGATAAGTATTTAGTTTTCTTGGTAAAGTATCAACCCTGTTTCTGTATTTACCTACATTTACTCTCCATCCACATAAATGAATACGCACATCATTTTTTAAATCCTGAAGACCATTTATATTTTTCAATGCTACATTAGTATATCTAAACTAAATGACGAAGCAATTTTTTTCTACGAAACAAAATTTTCTTGAAGTACTGTGTTGAACAAAGCAACAAATAATGGTATTCCAACACATGGAACAGTATTGACATTAGAAAGAATACGCTTTTAAACAAGATTTACTAATTTTCATTAAAAAGGGGTTTACAATTTGAAAGTATTCTTTACTTCTTTACTAGGCCTGTTTTAGCTCTTGACTAGAACACATGAAATAGATACTTGTGGATATTACATTGGAAAGAACTTACGTGCAGTTGGTCATCCTCTCAATCAATGCGCATACCATACATGCACATACCAGCATACACTTTAGTATTGGACCCCAGATTGAGACAATATTACTTCAAATACAAACACGACTACTCAATACAAATAAGGGACTCTATTGTAAAACCCGAAAAATCAAATCAAGAGGCAGCCATATAAATTCAACGGTAATATTACAGAAAAAACTAAGCCAGTTTAACTTTCAATCTAAATCTTAAATTTGTGGTATGCAAAAAAGTGAATTAATTTCCCATCGTTGCAGATTGTTTAGTTAACACGAGATGCATTTAAAACGCAGTGTGGAATTACTTATGACACGATGTTGGTTATCAGTTTTTCAAGTTTATGAAGGCTTATTAAACCAACTTGCTAGATTGTACCCAGCGCCTCACTTATGTCACTATACGTAACGCTCGCCTTGAACTCCATATACCCACCATAACACTTTGAGCCACTTAGATAGAACGGGCATTCAATAAATTCTTCATCAAAAATGATAATTTGTGTACTCGCTCTAGGGAAATAAATCCTTCGGAAAACACGTCACTTTTCAGAACATCCGCCAATTAAATTAAATTTCCTTATGTTATATAAGCACTGCACGGCTACAAAAAGCCGCATACGCTCCTTGCACTTGTGTTGTGAATGTCTTAGGATTAGGGAAATTTTAAACGGTATTTTGTAACAGTGAATTACTAACACTAGGTAATAATTTCATTTCATCGGTAAATGCTTTTTTCCTAATAAGTGACGTTCTCTAGATTTAGAATTCCCAAAAATAGAGTTCAGGAATCATATATATTTTTTTGCTTTTACAATGTAGCAAACAGCAAATTTCCTGTAAACAATTATCTTTCAAGTGTATAGTTTAAAATGTTGAAGGTAGTGTTCACTTTCCCAAGTCAGTTCATTGATGTAATGCTTAGGTCTTTTGCTAATTTGGTCAGTAGAATCCTTTTCTATCTCGTCATCATAGAAGTAAGAACCTCGTAACTTTCACCTGATGTCTGAAATTTTAAAGTCATTAGCAATAAAGTGGATTTTAAGGCAGTACTTTTCTCTAAGATCGGTGCTTTAGCCCCAAAAATGAAACATATAGGGTTAATACTGTATTATGAAATTTCTATGTAGCACCCTGC
>LJIJ01005352.1:0-12039 GCA_001718145.1 Orchesella cincta
TATCAAAGACGTTATTTGTTGGGCCCCAAAATTCCAGTTAAGCATTTGACTTTTTTTCTGCCAAAAAGGGTATAAATTAACTGCTTATGTATGAGTTGGGCTTTATGGTCCTCCTTGAGAGCTGTAGTTTAGATAAAATGGATGAAAAAAAGCGTTGATACTTTAAGCTTGTTTCAAGCGTAATTGTTTGAGGATTTTTATCCAGTTTTAAACTTAAAGGCGAAAATGTCAAGGTCATTTAATAAAGATATGAACAACACCAACCCATCAAAACGCCTTCTTTTGCAAGCTTTAGTATACATTTTTTTTTGATTTCATCAAAAGAAAGAACCTCATTGGTGTCGATGGACCCTGAAGGAGATGAAAACACCAGTAGTGTATGTTTAATTATGAACAGATCTGGGTGTATTATGTTCCCATCTATTCGACAGGTATTAATCATGAAACACGGGCCTGTAAGGGCCCAATGAATACCGATGCGACGACCAAAAGGTCCAATATAAATAAAGGAAGGGCTCCAAGATCTTTAGTTGTAGCTCAGATTAAACTGTCCGTTGCGGACTCTGAACGAGACTCAGTGATTCTTCGTGAATCTATCATTCACAACTCACTCAATCATCATTACTCATCATCATTTAAGAATACATAGCATTGACACGAGTGCGCGTGAGTTGCACTTGCAATCTCATGCACATTCCATTCGACACAAGTATCATCTTGACATCAAATTTACATCATCATCATCTTTCCATAACATGTATACCATAAGTACCTAACAGTTTCAAATGAGGGCATATAATCTGGAATTTGCAATTCAGCTGTACATTAGTACAGCAAATACTATAAACTTCATTAGAATTATTATTCTTGTCATCTAAAATTATACTCATGCAATGTATCATTGCGTGATGCCACTACAGCGGATTACAATGCGAGGCACAAGTAAGAACGCAAACAATTTTTTAAGTGCTTGATGAAAAATACAAGGGCAGAATACTAGATGTTTCTTCGCATCCGATTACGATCAATCTTGCCAAAACTATCTTGTTTCCATTCAGTTTTATGTGTTAAACATAGAAAACAATATTGTTACTGCTACGAGCATACTTAAGATGAATTATCTACCAGCTGTTAATTGTAAATACCTTCTACGTAAACGATGTATGCGCGTATCACCAATCACTTTCGCCTGGCATTCCTTGCTACACATTTATAAAAAATTTAATACGGTTTCTACAAGCTTTGTCACAAGATTATTACCTTAATGGAATGCATTGATTTATAAGGTATTGTTTATGCACACTTATTTCAAGATAAGTTTACATTGATCCCAACTAGAAAAGTAATAAAAATGTCCGTTTTTCGTTGGTGCCAGTAAGGGTACTACCTCGAGTTGATTATGTTAACAATTCTTCGATCCCCATGCTTGCATTTTTGTCAAGAAAATATAATTCCCAACGAAAGCGAAGTGTCATTTTTTGCTGTCGAATAATATTATTATTGTTACGATTATTTACAGTTTAATGGCTAAAGTAGGTTCAGCGTACAAATATATTCATACCCCACTTACCTTTACAGTTGACATTTCCACGTTTTAAGATGATAAATGGACCATCGTTCTCGTCGTTTTTCGCAGAGTGACAAATTTGAGTTGATAGACTTATGAAGAAGTAATGTAAACAATATAATGCACTCCAAAATCAAGCGAATTTTTAATAAAACACAAAGTTTAACAACCGTCGAGAATTATCATCATCTTGATTCCTGCTAAACTGACACAAAAAACAGCTCTTGAATAACATTTATTTGGAATTTATTGGATAACATAAAGCAATCCTTTCATATGGCAGAAGATTAGTGCTGTAAAATTATGTACGAGAATGGGCTTACTCTTCAATTAATTGTTCACAATTCGTCTTGTTTTTGCTTCAATAATATTCCGTCTTGAAAACAAAACTGAATTATTCAGACCAGACATTTGATAACATGTATTAATGATTGCAGAGGCCATAACAGATCTGTTTTCTTCTTCAGTCCTACCAGTGACATATCTGTAGAGCTTGAAGTGCAGTGGTGAGCTTATATTTGTGGTTCACTGCTTTCTCTATCTCATACGTGGGGAAACAATGAGCGGATTTCGTCCGAGTTCTTTCTCCGGATAGTTTTCTAACATGTACCTGTACGCTCTCATCATGATCATCACATTCATTTTAGTCATGCAACTATTCTTTTCATTGTGGCTGTAATGATTCGCTTTCCAAAAAGTATTTTTATGCATGACACGTCATGTGCGAATGCCGTAGTGTATTATTATAGAATCTGAAAACGGGATTATATTTGTAATGTATTGGATAGTTTTTTTCTATTGGGTTGTGCACAAACATAATTATATATTATACCGGCATTAACAAGCAAGTTTCCAAAATTGGGTCAAACTAGTGGTATTTCAAAAGAAAAACATTGTCATGTCACCATCCAGTTTGTCAAAGGTGTCTATTCGAATACCCAATTTATCATAAGTCGTGTTCAACACGTTCTCCTTAAAAAATTCCTTAAATCGATAATCTGTTCAGGAGCACAAAGAATCAGAAAGAGAAATTACGAGCTAGACGCTAAAAACTGTCCTTTTGAGCTTAACAACTCTTTTAGCTCGTTCCTGTACTCCGGATTCAAAAACTGGTTTGTTTGCTAGTGAACATACGTTGAAAAATAGCATTTTGCACTGCTAATATAATATTGACTTTCCTTTATACTCATTTCACTTTTTAACTAACGGGCCTGTAAGGGCCCAATGAATACCCGATGCGACGGACCAAAAGGTCCAATATAAATAAAGGAAGGCTCCAAGATCTTTAGTTGTAGTTCAGTTAACTGTCCGTTTTGGACTCTGAACGAGACTCATTTATTCTCTTCGTGAATTATCATTCACAACTCACTCATCATCATTATCATCATTCCTTTAATAATACATTGGCATTGACACGAGTGCGCGTGAGTTGCACTTGCATCTCATGCACATTCCATTCGACACATGTATCATCTTGACATCATATTTACATCATCATCATCTTTCCATAACATGTATACCATAAGTACCTAACACACCTACACTACAGAGCACGAGCTCCTGCGAGTGTGTTAAAATTATACAATCTATTTTCTAAGAAATTAGGAAATTCGCATTTAAATAAAACTTTGAACTTGACACTTTCATACCAGAATTACATATATGTAGGAATCTTGCCTGTGTAATATATCTATTTTCTATAAACACGTCAAACTTTAATATAATAAATAAAAACTGTCATGAATTTAAGCATAGAACTTAATTTAAAAAAAACTAAAGATTTTTGTCAGATATTCGTACGTGTATTCTAAAAATTATTTGCATTCATGCACAACTACGATATACATTTATCTTAATTTAAAAATCATTAACAGTAATACATTCCAAACGCATTTCCTAATAATAAGTATCATATTAGTTCTGAAAATAAAGTTTCAACAGATAAATAAAGCATGCATCATTCGTAATTAAAACAAGACATTTATACAAAGTAAATTACGTAACTGTTTCTTATGAATCGTTGAGCTATTGTAATATTGAGCTATTGACCGTATTCTTACTATAGCTATCAGGCTGATTTAATTTAATATTATCTTGATTCACTCTTAGAGTTATACATTTAAAATCCCTCCTACAATTACAATTCTTATGTAATTGAGTCTTGCCTATTTAATATGTGATGGATCTGTGAATTAGTTAATTCTAACATTAGAAACTTTCATTAAACTGAGCATTAGAAATTATTGAACTAGGAAAAACACAATTCGAAAAACTAGATATTGAATCGTCAAAATTATCTATTTTAAGAAATAATTTGCTATTTGAGTTAAAAAATAAAACGAAGTCATTGAAAATTATCAATATTCTTTTGCTCACTGCATGGAACGGACATTACTTGAGAAAATAAAATTAAGCGGAAACATTTCTTGACACATTTAATCATTCTTAATTATTTCTTAACTTCTATCATTTCTTACATGTACGAGCCGCATCTCTATGATTTTATCAAACATTAATGGAGAAAAGCTCATACGATGTGTACATTTATAGTTAACCTTTTTAATTCATGAAATTTAACTGTATTATTGCGTTAACATAATATTGACTTTCTATAAAAAACGTGTTGAATACTATAGTAAGTTAGGTTTTCTATTTATAAATCATCGGAGCCACTAGCTATAATTATATTCTAACTATATATGTGCTTTAATGAAGAACTCATCTAGTGAAATGATTCTGACAGCACGAACTATTTAATCACTCGTTGATCAAGCGAGAATTATCAGAAGCCATTCTTTCAGGCCAGTGCACGTTTAAAATTTCCTTAAGTCACTCAGAGAATCATACGCCATTCTGAGAATTACATTTTTTCATGCCACTCACTGATAAGTGAGAATTACATTTTTTCATGCCACTCACTGATAAGTGAGAATTACATTTTTTCATGCCACTCACTGATAAGTGAGAATTACATTTTTTCATGCCACTCACTGGCATGAAAAAATGTAATTCTCACTTATCAGTGAGTGGCATGAAAAAATGTAATTCTCACTTATCAGTGAGTGGCATGAAAAAAATGTAGTTCTCTGAATGACGCATGGCGTATGACTCTGAGTGACTTAAGGAAATTTTAAACGTGCACTGGCCAGAAAGAATGGCTTCTAATAATTCTCGCTTGATCAACGAGTGATTAAATAGTTCGTGCTGTCAGAATCATTTCACTAGATGAGTTCTTCATTAAAGCACATATATAGTTAGAATATAAATATGACTAGTGGCTCCGATGATTTATAAATAGAAAACCTAACTTACTATAGTATTTCAACACTTTTTGCTAAAAAGTCAATAATATATTAATGCAATAATACCAGTTAAATTTCATGAATTAAAAAGGTTAACTATAAATGTACACATCGTATGAGCTTTTTCTCCATTAATGTTTGATAAAATCATAGAGATTGCGGAAAATCGTACATGTAAAAGAAATGATAGAAGTTAAGAAATAATTAAGAATGATTAAATGTGTGTCAAGAAATGTTTCCGCTTAATTTTTTTTTCTCAAGTAATGTCCGTAAAATCCATGCAGTGAGCAAAAGAATATTGATAACTAATTTTCAATGACTTCGTTTTATTTTTTAACTCAAATAGCAAATTATTTTCTTAAAATAGATAATTTTGACGATTCAATATCTAGTTTTTCACATCCGAATTGGTGTTTTTTCCTAGTTCAATAATTTCTAATGCTCAGTTTAATGAAAGTTTCTAATGTTAGAATTAACTAATTCACAGATCCATCACATATTAAATAGGCAAGACTCAATTACATAAGAATTGTAATTGTAGGAGGGATTTTAAATGTATAACTCTAAAAGTGAATCAAGATAATATTAAATTAAATCAGCCTGATAGCTATAGTAAGAATACGGTCAATCGCTCAATATGATAATAGCTCAAACGATTCATAAGAAAAAGTCACGTAATTTACTTTGTATATGAATGTCTTGTTTTAATTACGAATGATGCATGCTTTATTTATCTGTTGAAACTTTATTTTCAGAACTAATATGATACTTATTATTAGGAAATGCGTTTTTGGAATGTATTACTGTTAATGATTTTTAAATTAAGATAAATGTATATCGTAGTTGTGCATGAATGCCAAAACAATTTTTAGAATACCACGTAACGAATATCTAGTTTTTAAATTGAAGGATGTAACATTTATGTCTTTTTTTAAATTAAGTTCTATGCTTAAATTCATGACAGTTTTTATTTATTATATTAAAGTTTGACGTGTTTATAGAAAATAGATAAGTTACACAGGCAAGATTCCTACGTATATGTAATTCTGGTATGAAAGTGTCAAGTTCAAAGTTTTATTTAAATGCGAATTTCCTAATTTCTTAGAAAATAGATTGTATAATTTTAACACACTCGCAGGAGCTCGTGTTCTGTAGTGTAGGTGTGTTAGGTACTTATGGTATACATGTTATGGAAAGATGATGATGATGTAAATATGATGTCAAGATGATACAAGTGTCGAATGGAATGTGCATGAGATTGCAAGTGCAACTCACGCGCACTCGTGTCAATGCCAATGTATTATTAAATGAATGATGATAATGATGATGAGTGAGTTGTGAATGATAATTCACGACGAGAATAAATGAGTCTCGTTCAGAGTCTTGAACGAAGAACAATCAAACTACAACTAAAGATCTTGGAGCCTTCCTTTATTTATCTTGGACCTTATGGTCCGTAGCATCGGGTATTCATTGGGCCCTTACAGGCCCGTGTTTCATGATAATACCTGTGGAGCAGATGGGATCATAATACAACCCAGTCTGTTCATAATTATATCCAGTTTTTGTCTTGTGTTATATCTCAAAATGTACGTATATCTAAATGCTGTGTACTGAAATCCAAATTTTTGAAAGTTGTAGCACGACTGTGTCTCATTCTGAGCGAGTTTGTCAAACAGTAGGAACAAGCTGAGAGGTCTCTGGCAGTCAAGTTTTGAACAGTTATGATGGCGTAGTATTATATCTCTAATGCAAAAGTGAACACTAAATGAAACAATTGTTCGCTGAAAGGTTGAATTAAGAATATTGTCACATCCCGACTCAATTTCTATGTCCTTTACGTACTCGTTGTCTTTAATAATGACCAGTCCCCAATTTGTGTTAATCTGTTTCCAAAGAGTTATGATTGCAGTTTGGGTTGTCTCAATATCGAGTTTACGAAGTTTCCCAAATACTTTGTAGCATCTTGGTGACAGGGCTTCACCTCGAATTGTTTTGCAGGCCTGCAGTATATTACCCTCAGTAGCTTGAAAAATGTTTAGCTCATTGAAGTGAAAGTCAAAGAACATATAAATAACATTTGTCAACAGTTGCACCATTGTCTGTAAGGTCCCTGAGCTTTCCGTTCCCAACTGCGCTGAAAGGAGTAAAAATAAATGTAGAAATAGGAGGATTTTCCATTAATGATTCCATGTCCCTACCCACAAAAACATCGTGAGTAACGTTTATTTTATGATTTGACGTATTATCTTTAAGTCTCAATTTTGGAAGTAAAACTGTCATGCATGGGATAGATCTCCTGATTGCGTTAAGAATTTTGTGAATATAAGTATTATTTTGATAATCAATGTTGAAAAGAGGATACGTATTTTTGAAGCGAAATGTGTGTAAAAAGACACAATTCATGCTGCCAGAAATACAGGAGTGTAGTAACACAGGGACAAACACATCATGAGCAGGCTCGTGGCTCTCTCGTAGAACGTTATTGTGGGCAAAGATTGTACATTCTCGCAAAATGGGAATGAAATCAGACTGCCATGCCATAATTCTTAAAAGTTGGTATTGCAGGAAGAAAATAATAAACATTTTTTGTATTAGTTATTAGACGTTATCAAATAAAGTTGACTTGATTTTTTCAATGGAAATAAATTATTTTCGTGGCTTTCTTTTTTTATTTGTGATTTTAACTGAAAAGCTTTTTACCCAAATGCACAAGTATGAAAATTTGTTACCTAAAACCTCACTTACGTATAGTATCAACTTCAATTTTTATCCTTTTTAATTTAATGCTGATTATTAGTAGGATAAATAAAGGACATTCGAGTAAATTATATTAATGATACTTATCAACTATTGCTTTTATAAATGTAACTGTCAACTTTACTGAAAGAAGTATGCAATTTACAATATAATCTCTTAAATAATCCCACCATGAATTATTAGAATTACTTACTCTACCAAATAAGTTACGAGTGTTGTACTCAATATTTATATCTTGGCTCAACAACAACAAAACGGCAGAACAACCGGATTGGCACTGTAATTCCATAGTAAAAGCTATGCGTCACACAATGTGAAAAACCGAACATTTGAAATTATAGGTGCTTCATTGGTTTTCTTAAAAACACATCCTCATCAACTCACAACTCATCACACTCCCTACAAGAGAAGTATGCTGACAAGATGATTCACCGCAGAATTCATTCCGTTCGACGGGGTAAATTGATAAAGTAATTTATCGAGCCCAAAATATATCTTGAGAGTAGTGTTCATTTACTCATGAAACGACAAGGAAGTTGGCACGTATATGTTCAAAATAAAGCCACACATTTTAAAGTGTAAATTGCGTTTAACCAATTGCTGCAAAAAAGGTTCCGTTATCACGGTTATCAGACTGGAAATTTTTATAACCAACAAATGAGCGACCAGTACAAGAGTTTATATCTCATTGGATTCCGCCTTGGAGCACATGCCGTCGCCGTACTGCGCGCCGTGAAAAATCAATGCATATGTACCATCAACACCAAACGTGGTGAGAAAAATGGATGCTGAGTTTTTAGAACGTGGTACATGCCAGCAGAAGGGATGATGAACGAAGCAGGTCACTTGGATATTTACATATTTGAATGGGAGCTGCGGTTTTGACCGAAGCTGCGCAAACGTGTCGTTCACGGAGATTTGGTCTACGTGTCTTTCTCTCGTAAACTATACGAGTATCAGAAATACGTGAAAACTTCACAAGAACCACTGCCCTGGAAGTAGATGGCGTACGAATCTTTGGATGAACTGGAATTTACATCAAAATCCGATGTGTGGAGTTATGAGGAGTGACACTCTGGGAAATATTCACTTTAGGTGTGTTACTTTCCTGCTTTTGCGTTTTCCATTGATTTCTATATCCTGTCATGTTTGCTATCAATTTTACTAATAATGAGATTATAATATGTTATTTTATTACTACTCAGAAAATACCGTTTGGAGGTCTCAATTAGAGTGTAGATTTGCAAATGAATTAAAAACGGTTTTGAGATCCAACTCCAGACTTTGCATCCAGAAATGTAAGCTTCACTCGCAATATAGAAATTGAATGTTCTCTCCTGATAATAAAATAATCCTATTTCTTTAGTTTTACAAAATTCTGGAGATGCTGGTATTTGAATCCTGACGAGAGACCTTTTGCTTTCCAGACATCATCAAGTTTTTTATAAGCTTGAGTGAGAGATTCTAACATGATTATTGATTTAGCGCTGAAAATAACTGTGGCTACAAATTTAGTTTTTAAAACTTACTTGATTGTCTTATAAATTGTAGACACAATTGTAAATATGATTTTAATTAAGTATTTTATGCTATTAACTTGTTTAGTTTGGTTTAAAACCTTATTTCCTAACCTCAAAATGTTTGAAACATTAGTAAATTTTTCTCAAAGATTATTTGTTCAATCTTTTATTTAGATTACACGTATTTATAACCTAATCCAAAGATCCAAACTCATTGCACATGTGTGATTGGGAAAAGAAATCCCAAGTTGTCGATTTGTGGAGTGATAGTAAACCTATGTCTTACATGAAAAAAAAGGTAATGTGATGAAAGGAAACGATTGTAAATGTAAATACCAATTTGACACCCACTTTATTGCAATCCAATGGTTTGTTCATTATAATTGTGAACTGAATTATAATAACTGGCAATTTAGGCAACAAGTGGTGTTATATATTTATTACAGCATAATAAAAACCACTTCTATTATCAAATTTTAAGTGCGTAACCACTCCAAGCAAGTTACCACGATCACTTTTACTAGAGCTGAGAGGTCTATTGGCAAACTAAAAAAACATGTTAGCTGGAATTAGGAGCAATGAGTGCGCATATTTAGAGACAGGTATTCATTCATATTTTAGAAAACTACTGTCGATCATGTATGAAAATTTTGTGACTTTCGCGTTGTCATACTGCAATTTTTGAGAAAACCTGGCTCAATTACAATTGTAATAGCGAATAACCATTAATCGATTATTAAAA
Source organism: Orchesella cincta (assembly GCA_001718145.1). Classification (NCBI taxonomy): domain Eukaryota; kingdom Metazoa; phylum Arthropoda; class Collembola; order Entomobryomorpha; family Orchesellidae; genus Orchesella; species Orchesella cincta. Next base: position 9,892 of record LJIJ01005352.1, read on the forward strand.
GTATTATACGTCACTGATAATCGCGTTTGCAATAATTACTTTCGTCGAACGTCAAGCATTACTTCATTCCTTCGTGGTGAAATTCTGCATTTTCAAGCAATATGCTCAAGTAGAGGTTGAAAGCGGAAGATTTCGGTGAAAGTGTCAATGAACAAATTTCTTTATTCTCCACCCACAAGTAACAAGGTATTACTTCTTATGGATATCCAAGGCGTGTGACTTGGGACTCAACACGCTCCAGTGCGATGTCATACTAAAGTCCCAGGATATCTATCTGGACATCAAAGGCACGACCTACTTTCGTGACTGTTTTTAAGTCTGTGATAGCTTCTAATGGATAGTCCAGTCTTGACATCATTTGGCACGTAATGTTGTGTTCCAAAGCGCCTTAAACATATTGCCTGAGTCATTTCATGTATCGCTAGCCGATATCCATTTTATACGCCTGCCTCACAATGAGCCTATTCAATGGCATTTTTGATGCATCGAAATTACAAAGAAGAAACAAAAAAGTATATAACAGTTCAATTTCAGATCAGAATTTATTCTAAAAATGTATTTAGAGTACAGTTTGTCAAAAATGGAAGAAGTTTGTTGCATTAGGTAGTTGAATTACTTCCACTAGGTTTTATCAACAGTTTCGTTGTTTTGCTGCTTGATCGATCGCCGCTATGACGAAGACCATTCGGACACCGATTTCTCATCGCTTTCTCTGTGGAGTTGATCCTTTGAAGACAGAGCCGAATCTGTAGACAAGTATAGGACATTTTAGTACATATTCATTTCGCATGCCCAAACGAATTGCGTACATGCGAAATAAGTACCATTGACTACTTCCCAGGCTGCTGTCTTCGAAAAGTTTGATTGTTGTCGGAAGCCCCATAAACTGTACTTCAATCCCACTTCGTTAGTCATAATTTCTTCATCACCGGCCAATGAAATTCAACAGTTGTATCACCACCACATCTTAACACACTTCGCTTTCTGAGAACAATAGTAATTATTATTATATTACGAATCCTTTTTGAACTCGGTACAGTTGACTTGAAAATATTAGCATAATACTTACGGAACTTCTTCTTATCATCATCCAGAAGAGTATCAAATGCTTGAAAGTCAGCAACGGTGCTAAAAGGATGCAGGAATAAGGCATGAATCGACGAAAGATTGTCCAGAGGCTTGCACTCTGTGCTCAACACATATTTCCAGTTTCTCCAGCCGAAACCTTCAATACTTTGCAAGGTGGTCGTTTTATTACTCCAGAGTCTTAGACCAATTCTTCAGGCAATTCGTAAACAAGAAAAATTCGACTAAAAATAGCAGATGAAGCGGAAAATTTTTACAATTTTATCGGTTTAGGCTAACGCTTACCCACAACAGTAGAATCAGCATTTTGCTCGCTATTTGGGCCAGAGATCCAAGACCAATAGACGAGTGGCTCAGTCGTCGTTGCACTATCGAAATGTCTTGTGATTCACGATGCAATGAGGTACTGTGGTCATCTCCTTCCTCCTGATCATTGACAATAGTTCACGAACACGTACTTCATGTTAAACAACATGTCATTTCTGGACAACATTCGTCGTTTTGAAAAGCCGCTACGTCTGGAAAAATAAATGTTTATTAGGGAAATTGGTGATTGGAATGGCAAATAAATTAATGATGATTACGCATTCCATTATTGCCACTTGCACACAAAAAAACTTAGGGAGTTCTGATGCGCGAGCCGCGCTTTAAAACAACTTTCGCTGAGTTCAAATCATTTCTGAAGAATCAGTGTTCCCAACGATCGCAGTCTCTCTCCGCGACACCCTGAAAAGCTCGTTACCGTTGGGCACAGTAGCGTCAGCTGCACTTCAATACTCGAAAGCTATCTCGCTCTTTCGGAACGCAGCCATATTCTCGCGGTAACAATCCTGACACGACTATGATGCCAGCTTATAGGTGATTATACAAAAGATTCAAACAATACAATGCATTCGAAAATTTAGGTCAAAGTCCACACCATATTTTCGCTAAAATCGTCATGCAGAGCATTACGCATTCCAGTCCTGTTCTGGACCTTGTTCTGTTTGGGAAAGTCTTTGCTGGGGGATTCGTTCAGGTGGCAAACACCTTTCTCTCTTACCTTCACTGTAGTTTCCAAAG
>LJIJ01005353.1:0-12035 GCA_001718145.1 Orchesella cincta
GGGAAGAGATATAGATTGTTTTGGTGACTTTAATCGATATTATTTGCCAAACGTTCAGAGGAGAACATTATGTATAGAGCTCGGTTCAATTCAATTTCAATACAGCGGAATTTTTCAACTTCGCAAATTCAATTCAGAAGTTGAAATTGAACGAATTCCTTTCAATTCAAACTTCCATTTCAGCGAGAGTCTTCACATTCAATTCACAGTATGAAATTGAATTGAATGGGAAATTTTCAATTACGAATTTTAAGTAAATCAGCATAGCGTATTTGCGACTGGACACGTTCAGCTATTTAGCGTGGTAGTAAAATGTTTCAGATGTAAACTTTATTAAGATCGTACATACACAGACGAAAAGCGTTTCTTATACATTTGGGTACAATCCTTATATTAACAGGTATCTAACCAAATAGGATGTTTTTAAAAATCTGGTGGGCCATGGCCTTAATCAAGCACGGATAATAAATTGCATTGCATTAATAATATCACTTAAATGAGTGTAGAAGGATCAGCGCCAGTAACCATTTCCAGTTATCAAAGCTCCCATACAGCGAGATCGCCGACTTGATGAAATGGGAGCGAGGCGCATTATGGACTGCCTAAGTTGTTGTGCTAATCCTACTACTTTATAAATCGTCAAACTAATAAGCAAAACGAAAGAAAAGACTAAATATGTTATTGATCTGCTGTAAGACCATGAAAATCAGTATGATTGCATTCCAGAAAGAAAGTCGACAACTGCGGCCCGGCAACTCATCGGCTATATGCTCTAATCTTTCAACGCGCAGTTGAAGGGGAGAATTTTCGTTACAGTTTTTTACATATAATTTTGAAGTTGTTTAAATGTAGCAGATTCAAAACGCCATTCAAGTTCAATTCCCTTTCAAACGCTGTTCAATTCAATTCAAATCTTTCAAGTTCAGACGTTATTCAATTCAATTCAATTCAAGTGTTGTTGAGATCTGGAAATTGAAGCGGTCTGAGAAGGAATGTGATAAAATTGTCAATTGCAGATGCTGAATTTAAACGTCGAAGCCCGTAATTAATGAGTATTTTAAAAAAAAATAATCTCATGACCACCAATTTTTTTTCGCGTTAGTTAGACAAAGCCTTATTACCAAAAGCATAATAAATTATGTTGTATGATGAACATGTTTGATTTATACTGCTGCCTTTCTTTTTGAAATTTGCTTAATTTAATAAATTCGTAAAATTTACGATGTTTCTTTTATTCATGTTCCGGATCTGCAAGCTTGCCCCAATTAATATCTCCGGTTGCTTTGCTGCCCGGTTTATAAGAAACAACGACGATATACATCCCTCGCGTATCATACTCATACAGTAGATCGTCATAGTCATACCAGCAACTGAAATAGAAGAAGTTAATCAGTATTTTTTTAAATTTAAATTTATAAGTATGCACAACGTTTTGCATAAATGACTACAAAACTATAGATACATGATATTTATGTATATGATTATGAAATTACTCGTTCATTTCACTCAATCTTTTTACGGTCTGGTCTTGAATAGAAAAAATGTTTAAACAAGTTTGCTCACAAGTCCCGTTAGAAAGACGGTTTAGAGTCAACGATAATTTAAAAAACACCGCGGGATCAATTATCAGCCGTTTGTCAAAAGTCATCGCAAACACATCTGCACAAAGTGGTGCGGTGCAGTTTGATAACGCTTCGTAGGGAAAACTGACGCTTTGACTCTCGTTGGAAACAAGATCCTTCCCAATATTGTATCCTTTTATAGAGTGGCCGGTTCCAGGCGGTTGTAATTGTAATTTTTGAGACTTTCCTTGAGTCGAAAATCGGTAACTTGTAATGTAATTGTTGAAGAATGCGATTTTTGAATGTAACGTCTTTAGTAGGAATGGTAATTTTCAGGTAAGCAGTTCAGTAGCAAACTGCACCTCAACCCGGCTTAACAACGATCGCGCGCGGCACACAAGAAGTAGGTTAAAACCTAATAAACAGTTAAAAGTTAAACCATACTCGTTTGGTAAACAAGCTTGATTATGAAATGACGTTCAAAATTTTCCGTGATTACTACTTAAAATTAAGATCAAATTACAGTTAGCAAATACAAATTAGCAGACAAATGTAATGTGTTAATTGTAATTTGAGGGTACCGAATTTATAATGTAACTCTCGGTAATTGTAAATTTTCAATGAAACGATTTTAGGGAAAGTATCTTCGTAATTTTCGAAAGAGGTTGCAGCAGAAGACAAAATTTGTATTTTGGTAATTTTCGAGACAAGATTTGTTGGATATGTAATGTTTGTAAATTTGGTAAAACCCGCGTAGCAGGACTCAGAACATCCCTTTAAGTTGGCGGAAGGGGTGGCGCCAAAGCGGTTGGATCTGTGGTGTCCGTGTGGGGATGTTGTGTCGTGGAGGAGATTTGGTGAATGGGTAGAGTTGGATGCGTAGAATACGAATCTTTCTCAATAAAAGAATGACTGGCAGCTCCGGCGATCCCTTGCGGAAAAATCAAGTTGTTGAAAACAGGTTAAGAAATTATTGTGTAGTCTGGCATTAGAACCGGTTGTTTTCCGGTTGAAACGTTGGAAATTATGATTCACAGAATGCTTTACGTTATAACCAGTTCTGTTATCTGCTGGCTGCCTAACTATTTTTGTTAAATTTGTAATATTCACACTTTACGTCTAGGTGTTGTTTATTCTGAACTATATAGTTAAGTCAGTTTTACATTGCTTATATAAGTGGGGCAAAGTGGGATGGTTTATTTGCCTTACAAAATACAACTGTGAGCATATTGTTCTCGGGATACACGTATTCAATCGATAATTGTCAAAATTACTTACTTCGAGCTGATAACAAGAATAACAATATTATTAAATTGTGAAAATTAAAAGAGTGGTATTTAATATAGGTGCGTGTATTACGAATATATTTATTACTGTTTATCACTTTCTCACACACACAACCACACTTCCGATAAAACTATTTGCTTGACGAAGTTAAAAGTGTACAATCCGTCTGATCTCAGTATGCAAAGTAACACTCCTCGATGCAGAGCAAATTTGCACACCAAGATTGCAAATTAGCACTCCACGTACTTTTTGAAGTCTAAAAGTCTAATGACGGTCTTTCTCGGTTGCATATGCTCCAAACTAAAATGGATGTCAAAAAATTACGTCAAAATTTTATTCCACAAAGAGACACAAGTTTTTTAAAACTTGAGACAGGAAACAAATTTTAATTTACGTAGTTTCTGTCTAGAATCCATTAGAGAACTTCAAAAATAAAGAAAAGGGTTGCAAAATGCATCAAACAGCCAGCAACAACAAATAACCCAGTTAGTGCAGCCATTTCTGTTGGCAGTGCCTCTCCAAACATGTGTTTCTTTGTGTAACCATTAAATATGTAGCCAAAAAGACATCCATTACGCATACCACGATTCCAAACAAACCTAATTCTGCGCAGGCTTGAAAATGCTATCCACAATCTGTATCTCTTAGAAACCATTCCATTTAAACCAGATTCCACAAATGCTCCTAAAAACCTTGAAAATGGCAAAGATATGTATTCATAGGTTTGATGATGCCAAAATTTAAATGACGTTAGAATCGGTTCCTGGGCTGGAATAACCCTCTGCATTCCAGGATGTTCATGCAATGCCAGGTTCACGTATGCGTTACGAGAAGTATCAGAAACAAATGCAAATTCCTTATATGCTCTGATATCAGATCCAACTCTGTACTGGGCAGCTGCAGCACCTGACCAACTGTTTGTTGTTATATTTATGTAACCAATAAGAATTGGAATACCACTTGCAGCTTTCTTCAAATCCAATTCATGATAAATGCCTCTTGTAATTGCCATTCGTAATTGAAGTTTTCGGTAAAATATTGTTTGTTTCCTCATCATATTTGAATGCGATAAATTTGCTGGCAAAACGTCTTCAACGGCATTATAGAATGATAACGGGGTTAGCAAACCGTAGTCCTTCAGGCTTAAAACTTGTTGAAGACTTTTTGGATAGTCGGTTGAAATGTGTTCGACTGTCATGAACGAATAAACTGATGAAATGTAGAACTGCCTGAGGAAAATAGCTTTACAAATCCACATGACCAAAATAAGGGTTCCTGACCACTTCGCCATGTGTATATTTAATTGCTTTCCATCCTGCTCCAGCAAAGTTGAAATTTTCCAGAACAGTATGCGTGAAATTGACTCATGCGTGACCATTTTTAGCCAAAAGGTTAATAATAGAGCAGCTGAAGAAACACCTAACCAAATGAAAAAGTCAAAGGGAGCCAAAAATGCTGCGACGTTTGCTTCAAAAAATCGGGTTTTCGGGAAAACCACTTGAAATGAAAACGTTTGTTCTGCTTGACCAAATGGATAAATTTTTTGGAAGTAGTGGAAACCTTTTAGACGACTCAGATACCCTCCGTTCCAGCATCGATGAAAGCCAGAGCAGTTAACGTATTGAGAATACGATTCGTACATCTCACATGGAATTCCAGTGTTTAAATAAAATTCACTGGGTGGAAAAGGCGACAAGCATTTCTTGTACCACAGTTGGTTGAACCTAGTTTCCTTTTCATAATATTGAGTTGAATGTAGACTTCTCCAAAACTCCACAACACTTTTGAACGAGATAATACCCATACTTGGAATCTTTCGAAAAGCTTTAACTTCGTAGTAATATAGATGTGTAAATCCATCATTAAAACGATTTATACTGTTTCCACAGGTAAAACATCCGATTGTCACAGAATCGTCTTCTAAGCTAACAAACAGCAGTAAGGAAGGGCTTATCAGCGAGTTGACATAACCAGATGTTGAGTAATTATTTAGGGAGTCAAAAGAGCAGGAAAAACTTGAGACAATTACAGCCGGTATCGTTACTGGTACTGTTTGCAACTCTGCTTCAATATCGGTTTGAATTTGGTGATGTCCAAAAAATTTTGTTGGAAATTTTAAATCCGAAACGAGAAGAATAGTGGAGGTGGAAAATCGTTGGTTTGTTGTAACGTAGGAATTTCGCCTTAAAATTTGAGTAAATTCAACAGCACGAGTGGTTTTTATAGCATTTAGGAATTCATCGCTTGAATGATATGTTGGTTTTTCTCTTTGTGGAATCAAATGTCATCAATATACATTGAAGTACAATGCAACGTGTGAGCATAATCGTTGACAAATCATTCTCTGCCGTTAAAGCAAATTCAATTTTGAAATTGGTTAAGCAAAATATTTTGCAATGTTGTCCAAGTAACGTAATGACCAATATGTTCCATTTTGTGAATACTTTCTAGATATGTTATAACTATTTATGACACGCCTTAGCTATAAGATAATTTTTTTGTTGAGAACATGAACAAACATAAGTAAAGAAATGTCTGCAGTAATAAATGGGTATACAGTATAATGTGAATTTGTAGCATTTTAAAAACCTGTTCAGAACAATTAACATCTTAGTTCTTTGTAAGACAATTCTCGTTTGTTCTGCAAAACGATTGCAAGTCGACCATGATGTAGGAAACGTTGATGTACTGTTCTTCAGCAAATAACTTTAAGTGATTAGAGTCACTACTTCACCTTAAACTGTAAATTCATTTTTGTGAAATGCATTTAAACAATGGGCATGATTATTTTTATCAGCAAATTTAACATTTGTAAGTACCCTTGAGCGTCCAAAAATTCTTAAATTTCCATCATTGGAGATAACAAGTTAAAAGCTCCTCAACGTTCAATTGTAGTATTAAATGATCTTTATTATTTAGAGAAGCAATGGTAATCATAGTACCGCGAATAATTGGAAATTAAATTACTTTAAAAGACTTAATACGAGAAAATAAACAAAGTGTTTCGTCAAAATAAGAATGTGAAGAATGAAACCATTCTTGATATATATTTGAATATACGGTTCAATTAAGAAAGGTGTCTCAGCTATTTATTTACATCATATTTATATCCAAATCTTGACAGAGCATGTTGTATAGTTAGTAGAAGTGAGGAAAATTCCAAGATAATAATTGCAGCAACAGAAGATCTCAAACTTTCACATATTCCAACTTTAACTGTGTGCAAATAAGGCGAAGCTCATAATTAATCTAACCTAAACCCAAAACACATGTCTGCTAACCTAAACCACTAAGCGGCTACGAACATAATGGCCAAGGGTACATAAATTTAACTACCATTTTGCAGAAAATATCTGTAAATCCAGCACGAAAAATTCCAGCAAATTAGGACAAGACAGCAGTTTAAAGGAACTCCAATGGTTGCTAATAATACTAATATTTGTCACTGTTTCAGTTGCAGAATGGAATTGCAAACTTTGAAAATGCTGTTTACCTTTGGAAAATAAAAATGCAAAAGACTACCATTTTCTATATGGGGAGCACGCACTTCCTTTCGTGACTGCCGCAAACGACTTCTTGTATCATAAAGGTGTTGCCTTCAAGAAAATTGATTTTTAGTTACAAGATACCCATTTGTAAATTGGTGTCCAACATCAGGTCTTCATTTTGAAAAAAACTGTACAAGCTACGTTCAGTACGCCAAAAACCACAAAGTAACTTTCTGTACCGAATTGTATTTCATTTCGACCATTAGTATAATTATGGCAACAGAAAGGAGGGTAGCAGCAACAATATATGTTCCTGTAAATGCAGTTACTTTTTTGGGAACTTCTGTATTATCCTTATTTTCATTTAATTTATCGGCAAGAAATACGTAACTAAATAAACTCCCGTTGCTCAACCCAATTTTCCTTCGGTTTAGCTAAGTTTCGTAAAAATCTGAGATGTTGGAATCTGTTATTTTGCTCATGAAAATAGTTGTAAATCCCAGATTGACTTAATGACCCAAAAATCTTGAAAACCGAGTGGTTACAACGTTGGGTTCCAGTTGATACCAATATTCATAACGCGTTAAAAAGCTGTTTTGTTGAGGCAATTTTCTGATTTTTCCAGTTTGCCCGAAGAAGGGAGCCCCGAAAAAGCAACTTTTAAAGCATATGGTGACAAATCTATTAAATTTCAATTTGTTTAACATTCCGTTAGATTTTCGAAAAGTGTCCAACACTAAATCGACTAGTGTGTCTGAATCATTATACTCTCGTCCAGAGTAAGATAAAGCTTCGACCATTAGCCCGTCAGATACACGTTCCAAAAATTCAACTTCCCCGTCGTCATCAAATTGACCGTTCCAAGTCCTGAAGTGGCACATTTGCAATTGACTGACAAAGCGGTATAGCTGGTGGCTTGTTATATTTATGTCCGTTAAAATGTGAATCAGCGTTTTCGGAAACTGGTCAGAGCAAAAGTTTCTTTGACCTAATATTTCATCTATAGTTTTTGGGTATTCCTCTGTATGTTTGCCAGCTGTCATAAAAGAGTACAGGGATGAATTGTAAAACTGTCTCAGCATAAATAAGGAAACTGTCAAAATCATAATCATAAATGCCCCGGTATTGCCAATTTTCTTTAAAATGGATGTATCTTGTTCAAGCAAAACTGAAACCTGCCATTCGACAACCTTATTCATAGGCTGCTTTTTAGCCAAGATAAACCACAAAGACATGCCAACTGCAGCACCTAAAATACAAAGCCACACTTCTAAACGTAGAGGGTTCAAAAATGCACTAAGATGTGCATCGAAAAAACGTATTTCAGGAAACATAACTTGAAATGATAAGTCAATGGAATTTTGAACAAAAGGAAATATATTTACAAATTTATGTTTAGGCCCAGGGGTACCCATTTGAATGGAAAGGCTAGCAGTATGAATGAAATTACACATTTTATAGTCAGAGCAGTTTACATACTCAAAATAAGATTCGTAGACCTCGCACCCTATAAAATCGTTGTCGGAGTTCCGGGATACATGTCTCATGTATCAATGTAACAACGTAGAGTTACCGTTAATATTGTTATTGGTATATTACTATTTCTTACTATGGGATTTTGTATTTGCGGTTATTAGTCAAGATTTCAAAAAATCACTGGCTCGTTTCTTCTGCCGAATTTGTGTTCTAACTGTTGTATTTTGTAAGTTGTATAAAATGTGTTTCCACATATTCACTATAAATTGCGACAGGCAGGATAATGGCATCAAGAATTTATTCATATGTTGATGCGTACCACTATAAACTATATATTGCAAAACTGCTGAAAAAATATGTATTATAATTATCCCATTAGCCGTCTTTTCGAATACATGCTTCGCAGGTAAAATGTTTTGCAGGAAAATTACGCTGCAGGAAACTGTCCTGCAGGATAAGTGCTCTGCAGGGAAACTGGTCCGAAGGGAAACGAACCCTCGCAGGAAACAACCCTAGACCCACCATGCTTATTGTTTTTGTTTCTCGGAATTAATTTAGATCCAAAAGCTGGGGCTTGGTGTTGTTTTGTAATTAATATTGTGTTTTAATGTCGCAATTCCGATAAAGTTAGTTTGTGAAGAAAAAGCCAGAAAAATAACAAGTTCGCTTTTTAATATATATCTGAATAGGATGTACTTAGACTTATGAAAGCAAATTTTCATTTTAAACCATTTTATAAACCTTTAGGTTCAATAGCAACTTATGATACTGTTATGTAACAGGCTACGTAGGAACTCCTTACATAACTGCTCCCTCTTATGTAACTTTTAATGACTGCAGTTTAATTTTATAACCTTAGTTAAATTTAATGGTGACATAAGCTAATTACCTCATTATGATGCAAGAGCAAGCAGTCTAATATATATATACGGTTTTCATTGTAAATATTAATGTTCCGTCATTTACACTGAAACATTACAAAATCGTCTACGTTTATCGAAAATTTCCTGTGTTACATTACACTACGCTCGAGTTTTTCTTATGTTGTGAGATTCAACACCTTAAATGAAATTGGAAATTTTTCCTTAGGGTAACAATGGTTGCGACAAGTTACTTAATTTTCGTCTTTCCTCGTAACTAGTGAGTGAACTATACTAGTAGTTTGATCCTATTTGATATAAAAAAAATTAACTCAATAAGTTTTATATTCGTTTCTTAATGAGTTTTTATGTATATTTCAGTTCTGCGAGTAGGCTGTAAATACAGATGCAGCTCAAGCATCTAAATGTCCGGCTTCTAAAGGATTGATGAAGCGTGTTGAAACACACGGTATATATATTTTCACAATCCACGAGGAAAGTCTGATAAATCTACAACTGGGCTGAAGCAAAGAAGTTATGCTCTGAAAAGAAAGACTTCAAAATGGCAACAATTGAAAAGCCACTTTTGCCGAAGTGGGCGGGCACTGGAAAAACTGGTTACAAAGTATGCCCTGTTGGACACTTGGTGTACGTAGAAAGCTAAACCTAAAGTAGAAAGTTAATCGGAAATTACCATGCAATTGCTAAATAAATGAGAATTTTCTTTAATCTGTAGACTGGCTGGATGCTAAGTACAACAAGGAGCAACAGGTTTATCATTGGGTGGTGACATTTCACGACCTCTTAATATACAAACTTTTTTTATCGGTATCCTCGGTAAGAACATAGACTTATTAAGAATTTGTTCGTTCCTTAATTTGAGCTATGAAAATTGTATTGTAATTTGGAAAATGAATGTAAATTGCTCTCCTTCCAAATTTTTCAAAAAAAAATTTAAGCCCAACAGGACTTGCAGGCTTCGTTGACAGATATAAGGCCTACCAAATTAACAAAACAACCGAGCAATGCTTAACATTAGCACTTCCTTATCCTGCTGCACACAACATGAAGCCAGCTGAAAATAGAGGAGGAATGATATTGTAAGGATATTGAATCCAACATTTGTTATTAAGTGTACACTGCAACTACGTTGCTTAATGGATCTTAAAAATTGTAATGCCTTCAATTTACGTTGGTTTATACATATGTATGCTGAGGAATTTAAAATGTAATCGGCAGTCATTTTAAACATAGACTAGATGACTTTTATTGAATTAGATCAGGGCTCGGTTCATTCCAATCGAATTGAACAGGAATTTTTCAATTTCCTTTCAATTAATTCAATTTCAAAACACGTCTTTGTGTCTCATTATCGCATTTTTTTTTTTTTTTTTTTTTTTTTTTTTTGTGAAATTCTGAGTTGATGATGACTGAATTGATGAAAATCGGGGTCTAATTGGTGAAATGAATTGAAATGAAAAAGCTGGAAAGGAATATAATGAAAGGTTTGAATGGCAATTCATCAATTCAAAATTACATGTAAAAAATTGACGATAATTTACTTTTATGCAAGAAAATGTGAAATGAGCAAATTTCCATGGTATCATATGCTGGCGCAGTGGATTTTACTCCTCGACATCGATGAACGGTGCATCATGTTGATTTATGTCTTAAAGCGTCATAAATATTTAAGTTGCTATTGTTTGTTATTATGAGATTATGATGAGAAAAGTAGTTTTTGCAAATTAGTAGGTGATTCCTTCAAATTCGATGCCATGAAGGAGTGATGAAAACTGGAAATGGTTAGCTCGTGGCAATACTTCTACATTTGAGTGAATTAATTAAATGCAAACGCAATTTTATATCCGTTATTGGGCAAGCTACCATTTTTTAAACATTAGGATCTTTGTTAGTAAATTTTTAAATTGTACCCAAAAAAGAGAGTAACTTCTACTACAAAATAAATGTTTAAAAAAAAATGTAGCTCGTTTGTCCGAAGTAGAACTAAAGGATATAAGTTAACATTTGCAGTCTAAGTTGTAAAATAAACTCTCTCACATCATTCATGACTACCATAGACTAATCGTATAGCTTAGCATATTATTTTTTATGATTGAATGAAATTCAATTCAATTCAATTCATCCTGTTGAATTGTTAATATTTATTATATTATATATTATATTCAAATTCTCCTGTGTTGTTATATTAATATTTTGTTAATTATTCATTGATAATATATTATTATTACATCTCATATATCATATGTATATTGGTATTGTAAGAGTAAGACTCTTTTTAAGACCTTACAGCATTATCTTATTTTATTATGTTATATTTAATATCTTATGTCATTTTATGTATACCAAGAGAATTGCATATATACTACCTGTTGAGTTTCTTAATTCGGGTAACAGTGGTATTATCAGTCTCTTTTGTCTTTGGTAAGTCATATGTGACTAGGATACATTCTTATGATTAACCACGAAACATGATAACTTATTTAGTACAAATAATTAGATTAAGAAGATGCATATAGCTTTTTTTTTTTGATCACCTATGTATTTTACAAGATTATTTTCGCGGTGGTGAGGAGGAGTCTGGATTTAGGTACCGATATGTGGTAACTGGAAACAGGTATTATTTATGATTAAACTTATTATTTCTTTTTGACTGCTATATAGTCAGGAGAAACCTAATTAAGATGATTGGGTCGCAAATATGAAGCGCACAAAACATGGAAAAGCGAAGAATATTTGTACGAGAGGGTTGGGCTAGACTATTGTCCTACTTCAAGGATGATGATCACCCTCATTGAAAAATGTGGTCATAGAGGTAGAAAGCAAATATTTGTATTTTTATTAGTCAATAAATGACAATGTCTACTTGTTGACACAGGCATAACAGTTTCGCACAATTTTGGACTACTGGGAATACCGTAATTTCACCCAGGAGATGGAATGGTTTGGAGGTTTGTTAATGAAGAGGTGAACCATACTGCATCGTGCGCTCATTTTGTCAACGTTCGACGTTATGATGGACTTCGAGAACGATATGAAATATATATATATATGATCCGACAAAGTGCGTTTTCTTCGCTCCCATGTAGCAGGTCGTCCGACCATTATTCCGATAATCCCATACCATGCCCAGTCATTGACATAGAAATTGCATGCAAGCAACTCATATTGCCCAGCAATAATGATGCCCATGGTATGACTGTAGGGATATTTATTAAGATTGACCGATTATAGAGAGGTGTAGGTGGAGCAGACCAGTGATTTATTTATTTTGGAATAACTATTCAAGATTAGTTCTGTTTAGTTTACAAATATCATGTTAACTTATAATGCTATGGTCTGGA
>LJIJ01005355.1:0-12032 GCA_001718145.1 Orchesella cincta
AATGATGAACGTAAAGTAAACGTATTAGCGATGCAAAGCTTAATAATTAACCTATACGCACTCAGATATAGCCATATTGGCAAAAAAAGTCACAAAGTTTTCAAAAGTCACGGCTGAACTGATGGTAGAAGATTTTGATTAAACGAGTAAAGGAATGTATTTTTGAAAACAGCAAAAAATATAAGAGTAGAGTAGAAAAATGGTTATCTATTTCAGGTGTAAATGGTCAGGTCCCGATTTATCAATTGATATACTACAATCTCGTAGCCTCCTCAATTATCACTTCCCACTAGTATTGTGGTTTCCCCAAACGATTATGGTGTTTTTAAGTTGCGCGGTTTGTAATGGGGGAATTGTGAGACTTTGTTACAACATATAGAGGAATGTACTTAAATTACGTACGAATAACGTAAAAGTTTATGACAGACAAAGTGATTCTATAAAAGTGGGCTGCACCACTTAATAATTGGATCTCGCCACCCACAGTCTTTACAAGTGAATAAAATTACGAATCATTTAAAAACCAAAACTAAACAATACTTTTCTTCCGTTTGAACTTCAACATGGGTGTTTTTATCAATTCAACAATTACCTTAAATTAACTCTAGTTGCTTTATGTTGTCTAGTATCTCGACAGTAAATGGATGCAATTTACCTATCAAGTGGATAATTCAATTTAGTTATGCATTGGTTTAAATGTGACGTGCAAGTTTTACATGTTTCATCTGCGGATCCTTTATAGTTATGTAACAGCTGTATTGCAGCCGTCGATCTTTTCCCAGAATGAACAAACATGTTTCACTGAACATTGCGTTATCCAAACTAGTGATTCATCTGGATAAACCTAGTAAGTAAAAATTTTAGAATTATAGAATACTATACCAGACTAAAACTCAACTTAGTAATTCTATCTAATATCATGTGATTTTAAAGTAGTTTCAATCTTTTTATCCTTGACGTGCAGGTATTATAATATACCTGCATATGCCAACATGTCCAAAACCCTATATTTAAGGATATTTAAACAGTAATGGATATGTTAAATGCAAGATTTACATAATAGTAATAAATTGGTGAACGAAAGCACGTCAGCCATCATTCATTACGGAATTGATATAATATCATACTGCGACAAAAATACCCGATAGCGCTCAAACGTATTTTTAATGAATTCCTTACTAAAATTTAAGAATCATGTTTCAAAACTGATATTGTTGATTGTATTGTAGTGTTGTTTGTACCAAATCTTATAAAATATACGGCGTATCTAATTTCTTTCCAGGATGTTTACAACTAATCGTTTCAGCAAAGGGATTTTCTAGAATGAAATGTGTAAAATAGGCTTTGATTTGGAGTGAGTGCTGCTTTGCAGAGAAATGTTTAATGACGATGATGAGAGAGCAATTGCCTGGGAGTAATCCATTGACTGCTTGAGATGCCTGAATGTGATCTATATGGTACATTATGTAAAAAATCAAAACAATTGTTTCATGGTGGCGTGCAAGATCTCCATGAAGGAATGTCGTTGGATGAACACAATTCATTACTTCAGTTCTAACTTGTTTCATAGCATAGATTCAGCATCTGCTCAAAACCAATTAACTAATTCTAGAGTAATAACAGGTCTGCTGACTTAAATAATACACATATCTGCTTTCACATAAGAGGTTTCGGGTTTGTACGGAAAGCTGTTGATGTAAAATATTAACTTTCGCAGTCCATACTTTCAGATTCATAATACAGACACTTACTCACAATAGTAATAGGCACCATTCTAAAACACTGATGATGCAAATGTGAGCATGATACTCACTATAACTTATTATTAAAATCCCAGGGGTTGCTGGGACCTTCTGAAATTTTTGCACCTGTCAAAGCGAAAACTTAGTAAACCTCACGAAAGAGACGAATGTGACACAATTTACATAATTACTAGAAATAATATTGTTGCACCACATGCCACCTTAACTTTCTCACAACCAGTACTCCGCAGAAAATGTATGTAACACTAACTATATTATCAATTTAAAACGGCAAATACTGATATTATATATATAAATATTAGTGGAGTTCGAGTCATAACTGAATTCAGCTTTGTAAAAGCAAAATCAAGATACATGCAAGCCCTTTCGTTCTGCTAATATAAAATAACTCAGAGATGTGTGTGATTTCATCTACTCTAATTAATTTGAACTAGGAAAGTGCCAAAATGAAAATATAACAATCACTAACCACCCAACACAATATAAGCCAATAATATAGAATTGATGACATTTGCTGGGAAAATCCAATAAACTGTAATTGGCATGAGCCTAACAAATAATTATGATCCACGTCATTTTCGGCGGCCAACAAAACTGGAGTCAGCCAAATGCAAACTCGAATGTAGAAAGCATTTATTTAGTTCTTTGTCACGCGACCGTTTCGTCTTTCGACGAAGACATCCTTTTTGTCCTTCACTAGTTTATGATATAAATTTAAGAAATTTACTTTCGTATGAATGAAGATCCATGATTAAATTGCTTACGCAAGCAAATCTGCATAGTGTCTTATTAATACGGTTATGTAATGGTTCGAAATTGGCGTGCAAGGCTCACATGATTCATGAATACCAATACCTCATTGTTATCTAACAGGATACATAAAAGCAAGAAATATATCTGATAACTCATTGACTTCAACAATTGTTAATGAGTAATACTCAAGTTGTTAACTTTATTTCTGTGCTTTATCTTAATTGGTTATCACTGCACTAGTCTACAAGTTTTTGCAGACTTATCAACCTTGTCCATGTTGGTTGAAGGAGAAGCGAAGTGTTCCCAGCATGGTAAAAATGTAAACCTTGCACGCCATCCTCAAACAACTGCATAATTTCGTCTCACTTTAAGAATAGTAGATGCCAAATGCAGTTCTGGATATCAGATTTACATGTGTTAAAATATTTTCAATTGAAACACTTTCTTATTATCATCATCATCAGTACTTCTAAAGGTTGTGTCGATTTCGAATCAAGAACTGCTTGAAATTCAAACCCAGCAAAGTTCCAAGGGCGAAGGTATGGCCAGGAGTAATTTGTCTTTATTCGGAAGTCGTGAAATCAGTGTGCTAAGCTTTAAGTTTATCCGAGCTTTCGTTTTTGAGTTCTCGCACGAATATCCATCCATAACCACTCTTCCGCACGAAAATCAATACGCCTATTCTCATATGAATTAAAGACCTTTGGTTTGATTGCACATTAGTCATCCAGCAGACAGTTTAGTTTGAAAAAGGTTCAAAATTGAAGCTCATTAGCTTAAGTATTAACTTTCTTTGAGCATTGCACTTTCTTAGTTTCGGTTTCATTCCAAAACTAGTACAGGTTAAAATCTCCCTAACTTTTTTAACGTTATTTTGTACAAACGTATTTACTGAGGAAACACTGAAAACTATTTCACAATCTATCGTACTTATCAAATATTAAGAAGTTCATCTTGAGCACTAACAGCGTTAAGTTAAAAAAATAGTATTGAATGCTGTTAGTGAACTGTGAATAAATTTTACTTTGAGTGAGATCATTTTTGAATTTCATTATTTCTCTTTTAAAAATTCAGGGGTTTTATGATACCAGGAAATATTTAAGTAAGTTACGTTCTAAAAATGACACAACTATTTTCAACAGTTAAAAAAAGAAAATGAAAAGCAATTGAAACTTTTCGTATCTTTCCTGAAAGCTGGCAAAGTCTTTTCAATAGCTGAAACATTAGCAATGTACCTAATTATAATATGTTTCCTTCTGATTTTAAAATATGCTTCCATCGGTAGATGTAAAATAGGGACCATACTTATTTTTGTTAACCTGAGACTCGTGGATTTTGTGTGTTTAATGGACATATGGTTTAGCAGTACATGTTTACGTATGTATTTTAAATGCATAACTCCAACAGACGTTGCAATTTGCTACCTGTCACCCCAATGAAATAACAAAAAAGCAAAATTCGCTAAGTGAAAATCGGACAACTGTACCTAATTCAATGTTGTGATAATAAAATAAAGTAATAATAAAAAGAGGCCAACATAAGCATTAAGCATGAATAGTAGAAAACTTATCCAAGATTTTCCTACTACACGGAGCTTCTTACATAAAAGGGATGTACTATCATAAGTTGATGATGCATCCAAAAGTAAATGTTGATTACCATTTCATCAGTGGTATTCCAATAGCTACAATCTAAATTTAACTCAAAATCACTGACAATAAAAGAATGAATGATATTCAGCCGGATTCATCCAACCATTTGATACCATAATGTAAAACTTGCACCAATAAACAAATGTATTGTTATTTTATTAGTATACGTAACAGATCTAGCGTAACAAATATAGTAGTAGTCGGCGCTGGAAGTCGCACACACACGCTTTCTTATTATCATCATTATCATCATCATCATGAATAGATGGATTTGTTCTTGATAAGATCACGATGAATCCAATTTCACTCATTTGTATAATATGATTATTTTAATTTATGCTGAACAAATTTGTCCTTGTCATTTCATCAAGTGTTAGCATGGTCAATAGAATTTATTAGTTGTGTAATCAGTAACCAGAGACGGATTCAGTTGTTGCTAATCGAAAGTAATAGTTTTGCATTATCAAAACTCCCTCTATGGTGCGAGAGACAAGAGTGAGAAGGTGCTAATGGTTTCCAGCATTTTTTGCGGCGCAAAATGGACGCCTACATTTAAATACAAATATAACAAAGAAAATTCTAAGCAAGTAGATAAAAGGAACAAATTTGGCACCTCACTTTTATTTCAAATTTTATAACCCCTTCATTCAAAATAACGGCGTCAAGCTTTGCATGTGCACCACTTATCGTGGTTATTCGGATGAATGACTAACTGTAATAGTATAAACAATATTGTGTTGCTATTTGTTTCAGAACCTGCCTAGAACACCAAATTCAAAATTATGTTTGAAAATAGTTAACAAATTTTGCAATGAATACTAAAATTTGGAATTACCTCTGAGTTCCATTATACTACTTGTTGTTAAATAATACGAGTGAATTTATGTGCATGAGTGAGTCAAGTTATATACAAGTTACATTAGCTAATGTAAATTATTCAAGCTATATTGAATTGATACTATACCATTACTTAAATGCGTGTCTGAGTGAGGCGTGTTAACTATGTTTAGCTGCACAATGCCCCAATGACTGAATTTGCAAATTAAAACATCTACCTTACAAATTCGGAATTTTTGCAACTACTGTTGTGCTCACAATCTAAGAAAATATACAAACTACTTAGTTGAAATTTAAATGGTTGAAATTGAACTCCGATAATATAACAGCGGCTCCCTATTTTCACATGACTGTCAGAACCAGTGACGAAGTCAGAATCAATTTACATTTAACTTGTAACATAACAGAGACGGATAATCATGTGTTGATAATGCGTCTATTGTTCATAACCATTTTATAAATGGTGCCCGAAAGTTACAATCTAGATTTGACTCAAAGTCAGTGTAAATTAAGTAATGAATGATATGGAGCGCATTTCAACCAGCAATTTAATACCATTATGTAAGTCTTGCAGGGCACCTTTTAACAAATGCATTGCTATTTTATTAATTTACACAATCGATTGTTTGGTTTTTCTGGATGTATCAATCAGTGGTTACATGATCCAGTTGCACGCTCTCTCCTCATCGTCTCCAGTTGCGCCAACTTTATATCAAAGCCTATGTTACACATTTTATTCTATCAAATCACTATGCTGAAACGATTAATTTTATAAGACGTCCTGTAATGAAACTAGATACACCGCATATTTCATGCGGTAGGGCACAAATAACGATTATACAACAATAATATCACTTTTTAAATACGTTTTCAATAATATTATACGGGGTATAAGTGATTAACTGTCGTGAGTTTTCGACGCAGTGTGATATTATATCAATTACACAATGAATAATGACTGACATCCTTTCGTTCACCAATTTACTGCTACTATGTAAATCTTTCATGTCATCAATTAACAAATGCATTGATGTATTATCCTCAAAAATAGATTTTCGGGCACATGCATGTATATTATAGTACTTGCACGTCAGGGATAAAAAGATTGGAACAACTTTAAAATTACATAATGCAAGATGTATTGCCATGTTAAATCGTGGTTTGGATTTGTGAGTTGTAACTCAAAGCTTTTCGCTTGCTAGCTTTTTTCTCAAGATAAATAAAAAGGTGAAATAAGAACACATTACATCACGTTCCTTGGCCACGTAAAACATGCATTTCAAAATCACATATTCTGAACAGGACATCACATTAAGAAAGATGATTTGACGTATGTATAAATTTCCGGACGGAAAAGGTATTTATAAAATGCACAAATTGGTCCTTGATGGGATTAGGATGAAAGTAATTTAAACAAACTACAAATTATGACTCATTAATTACCAGTCACAAGAATTACACCTTTAAGCAAGAAAAGCTTTTATTAGCAAAGCTACAAAATCTGAATGCTTATGAACATGTTTGTAAAATTTAAAAAAAGCTGCATTCAGAGGTCGAACAATGTCTATCGTGCAGTTTCAGAAAGTAAAGACTTCCATTGCTCCTCTTGTATGTATAGCATGAGTAACACATCGAGTAAAGTTAAACGAAAGATTGAGTAAATTTTAAACGGGATACTCGGATGGTAAAAATTATTATTAAACGAAAGAATTATTACGGTCACAAGTTTATTGGAATGGGCGGAAGCAGCTTTAAAACTGACAAATATTTTTAAATAACTAATATTGCGTCAAAGCTAGAAAGCGAAGGTAACTTGGTGTGTGGACGAATTCTATGGTGTAAAATACATAAAGACTAACTCAAAAACATATAATGCCATTTCGAGAAAAAGTTGACTGAAATACATCATAATCATTTTGTTGACGTTGACGGCACTTTCAGTGATATAAAATTTGAAGCAAGTATCTAAAGGGTATTGTGTTAGGACCTAACCAAAAAAATTATTGCGTGTGGGAATTTGTTGTGAGGAGGGAAAGTTGTTGATTGTGGTGAAATAATATTATTCCTAGAGAATAACATGGTCATTCACATTTTGTGATATTTAATCCTTAAATGAAAAAGCCATCAATACTGTATAATCGCATTTTCTGTATATCTTATTAAGAAATTTTTTCTTATTATATTAAGAATAGGTCAGGATACCTGTAATCCAGATTAATTATTAAAACTCTGATCTGAACTTTGTCGGCGTGGAGCATTGACAAAAAAGCTGACAAATTGCGTTAACGAGTGCTCATATCTTTGATTAGGAACATTTCATCTGTCAAAATGAAGTTTTCACCTCTTGTTAAATTATTTATATTAATAAGAAGAGTGCTCATCGGAGAAAGTTACTTAAATTTAATGTACATAAGTTGAGTACTATACCAATGAAAGCGTGATCTCTTGAGACTTCAATCATTTTATAAATTATGGCTTGCTTTCAATTGACGTGAGATTGAATTGTCAAAAACACTGGATAGCCGCATTCACCAGATTTCATTGTATTGTGCTGCGAAAGCACATTGAAACAAAGATGCAAACAAGTGAAAATTTATATTCATCTTCACTTCATTTGGATTTTTAAAAAGGTCTTTTAATTCCTCTTCATGCACGTGAAATATAAAGCGAAGTCTTCATCTTCAGATAAACCTGAACCATCGCTTCAATTCATCTTCATTTATTTTAAATGCGTCCCGGTTTTTTACAGAGTTCAACATGCACTGGTCAAATTCATTGAAAAAAGTTTATCGTTAAATAAGAGGTTTATTGTTTGTAGATTTAGTGGACAATTTACTAGAGACTGTGCCATTTTTACAGAAACATGCATACCAAAATCAGGTTTTTCGTGAAGAATACATCTTTCAGATTTTACCAAACTTCGCTAACTTAAGGTTAAGCTACTCTTCATTCTCTTCGTTTATTTTTTAAGATTTGCCTTGTCTTCGTTAATCTTCACGAAATGTCCAGCTCCTCACTTGAATGAAGCTTCATCTGTTTTCATGTGAATAAAGAATTGCATCTCTGAATGATTCATTCATACTTATTCATTAAGTGAAGCATCTTCACCATTTTAGAAGAAATTCCAATGTATTGATTGTGTACTTGAAGTTTTAATCTCTTGTTACAGTAAACGTGTGTTTTTGTATCTATACAAATACTCATTTGTAGAATGTACCAGATGCAACGACATGTATGGACAGTTGGAATGAGTATTTACCTAGGTTTTAATTTGCGAACATTACAAAATTTTTGGGGATAAAAAACAATAAATCTTGGCTGTAATTTTACTTACCAGTTCTTAAAAGTGAAATTGCCATTCGAATGTTTGCTATGAATTAATGTGGGACTTACATAATTTACATACTTCTGATGCGGAAAGAAAGTTTAAACTCAAGCACAATGGCTGACACAAGTGATTTTATATTATTGTCACAAATATTATAAAGAAAATAACATGTCAACGAGTTTCGATCCTATTAAAAATTAGAAAATTACGAAATGTTAATGTGTCAATGTAACATTAGATTATTATTTCATATTTAATCCAGTAAACTTTTCCAGATATTGCATAGGGTAATGTTATAAATACATTTTATAATACATTTCTTTATAAATAACTCAACAAACCCCTGACGGGATGTTACAATCTCTTGTTCATTATAATTATTAGGGGCTTAGATTTGAGCTTTGATGGCTTTCAGAAATGTAAAAAACTGGAAAATTATCTTCGTTTGAATCGTAATCTTTATCAATTAAACGCTCAAAACTCAAGTTTCTCAAGTTAACAAATTTGTTTACGGATATCATTTACTCCTAAGTGTGAAACCCATCATTGCAAAAAGTTGATGTACTCAAGTGACCATGTGTTGAAACTAAACTGCATTCCGAAATGTCGGGATGAATGCAAAATTTCTTCAAAACTACCTAAATAAAAAGCGGTGTATTATTTTTCCCTCTTGTAGCGAATACCTGAATTCCACACAGTTTAAAAAATCAGCTTTCTGAATTTTCAGACAAGTTACGCAGCACCCCTTCCTTGTCTATTGAGTACTAGATGGTGACTAAGGCCCCACCTAAACTTTGACTTTGACAGAAGACATCATAAGCAGGGAGAAAATTAGCGTAAACACAGGTCACTAATATTATATTCTAGACAAGAGAGTCGTTGAGGGTTTGCAACTGCATTACTTTATATTCCATTACATTTGTCGACAACATGTTGATAACGTAAGTTAAACATTTGTCATTGATGTGCATTAATGTTCCCTCTTAGTCCTACCTTTACAAATAAAATCATTCTTAAAGTATATTGGAATAAAATAAAAAATAAGGGACAACCTACATTTCAATTCCACGAGTGAAAAAAGTTAAATAGCTGGGGCTCTCGGCCCATAGTAAAGTGTAGTAGTAGGTTAAAGACCTTGTTATTCTATCTCTATCCTTGGAGCCTTGCGTAATGGCCAACAGGGCAATGAGCTCTAGAATACAAGTAGTGTCTGCAGTAAAGAAGTAAACAAATCAAAGCTCAATTAGCTTAAGCTTAATCTTAAATTGAGATTATAAAAAGATGAAGGATTCTCAAATGCAAACAACTCAAAGGAGGAAACTCAAACATTCATTTTGTTTACATGAAGCAACTCTATTTCGACATAAAAAAGTTAGGAACTTTATTCGGTGCAACACCATATATTTATTCCCGGTTTCATATAGTATACTCACGTCAGTAAATGTAAATATCACATTATTGCAAATTAACATACTTCGTGCATTTATTTTAGCCGAACGCACTAATGATGTCATGTTTGATCTAAAAACTGTTGGCAATTATTAAAAACGTCAACTTTAGCGTCGATGGCGTTACGGAGTCACAAATCCTAATGGAAAACTAAGGTTAAGCAATAGCATCAAGATAGTATTGCGCTGTTTGAATCATTTTACATGGTTAAAATTCACAAAAAAATCAGAAGTTTTTCAGTAAGACAACGATAATTTTGGCAACCGTAATTGAATAAACTGGATTAAAAATCTTGTTGAGACACATGAACGGCAATGCAAAACAAATTAGGTCATTAAAGTTTCTAGATCGAAAGTTATCTTGAGCTCATTGACCCATCATACGTTACCATTTCATATTATGGACACCAAGTGGACACGGCGTGACTTATGTATTTTAAGAAACCGGAATATTGGGTTTAAAACACAGGTGATTGATTCCCAATTAGTATTGAAGATAAACCAATACAGTTTGACACAGGTTTGCCTATTAGGGAAAAGGGTCGACTTTACTCTCAATTATCGCTTTCCTCACGGAAATGCAGAGATTTTGCGTGCAAATACATTCGTTAGGTAATTGCCTACAATAATTCCTCAGTTGATACCTTGTCTTTCAAATACTTGCAAGCGCAGGCAAGCTTGAAAGAATCCTGTAGGTTGCCAGCGCAAGCAAGCTTGAAAGAATGCTGCAGGTTGTCAACGCAAGCAAGCAGAAAATTTTTAAAATCTTCAAGCAAGCGCAGCCGAAATGTTTTGCAAGCACTTCCAGAAACTAGCGTTTACTTGCACCTTATAAAACTAATATCTAATTGTATGTCGCAATTATCTGTGCGATTTGCAATGAAATGTAGCACAAACAATGAATTGGAGACTCCACCTTACACCATATACCAGTTTCTTCTCGACATTTACTAATTTTCATTACCACACGGTTTTTACGAATTCTAAAAAATCTGTCTTGTTCTCAAAACCAACGTTCTCAAACAAACAAGCTTTGAAATAACGAGTGTGATCTGAACTATAGTTTTCCGATTTGATTCGAATAACGAAGCTACATACCTTTTTGTATGTTTTTAATTCCACTATAGTAGTAATAGTGCACAGTTTCAGTCCTCTATGTCTCAACAAAAAGTATTTCTAATCTTAATTAGATTAGCCCAATAAAAGTGGAATATGTTGTAAGGAGCACTTAATTAGTAAAATTTGTCAAAACCTGGATGACCGAATTAGTTTCGACAAAACTTAATTAATCTGCGACTTGTTGTATCTGCTTTTGATTTGCAATAATTAGTTTTATTAAGAAGCTGTTCATTTGCCCCGTCACTCCGAATTCAAAATTAATGAAAAACTTATTTAGTACTGGTATCAGTTAATTTTCAGTTTTGCTTTGTCATTTGTAATGGCTTGACACCAATAAAACATGGTATGGGGGCTTAAAGGTGTGGTAATACGGTAGATTGCGCGATGGCGTTCCCGGTGTTTCTGTAGCCCCCGAAAATTTCCCGGTAACGTCGTTACCGCAGAATTTCCACTGGTTACTACAGCTTACAGCTTACAAACTGTGTATTTTTGGTTTTGCTAAATTATTATTGGAGGCTGTTTATACAAGTGAAGACGTGCTGTTATTACAATCCCCAAACAATTTCATCATACTGCATTAATTGGACATTTATCGTAATCGCGGTGCCCTAAAAATTAAAAAACAATGACAAAAGTTTATTTAAACGAATAAATAAAATGCGCTGCGAGATAAGTTATTTAAAAAATGCGACCATACCGGTTTGCAGGCTTTTTCATTTAAAGTTTAAATATCACAAAATGTGATAAATTTTCTCATCGCATACCTAGTGTTTTGTACTCTTTCGTATGGATTTATTTGTCGAGCAGTCATAATTCATTCATGGTTTTATTGTGCATGCATATGTAAAAAAACCAATGAAAACATTTTTGGAAAACGTTTTTAATCAGAATATTGAACAACTTGCGGGTCACACCGAGATCTTTTTTCATTGGCATTACCGATGTCCAACGCCAAAAATAGTGCTGATTTAAAGTGAAGTGTCGTAAAAACATTTCTATTCTCATCCACACTAAAACGTTATACGGTTTGGAATTTACTTGTGCAACCTGACTAGTTAAATAGAAAATAACAATTTAACCTGCATAAACTCGCACCAAATCAGTACCAAAAGTCGCAGCAATTTGTGCGAGT
>LJIJ01005356.1:0-12031 GCA_001718145.1 Orchesella cincta
CCCCCCAAAAAGAGAGAGATTAAGAGATCAATTCCAGGGTATCCATTTCGTAAGAAAGAAAAAATAACAATATCGTAAACACACTTATGTAGTTGTACATCAACCATCATATCACATCATGTACTTTTGAATATTGTATCTCCAGAATACCTGATAAACTGATTTGGGATGTATTACCGAATTTATTCGCTCAATGAAACATTCACAAATAACGATCAAGGTTTAAATTCTCTTATACCAAGTTCACCTGATGCACATTATGAATGAAGTATCTCACACCAAACGGTATTAACGAAATTATTTAATCATCGTTAAGACTGTGTTAGTTTATCTTTCAACGAGTAAAGTATAATTATGCTGGAAAGTGTATGCTCCTGTAAAACCCTTGAAAGACTTTGATTTGATCAATGGTAAGACTACCAAGTAGACTCGTATATAACTTGAATTTGAGATAAAATGTTATATCATACGCTCGGGTACTAAGCAAGCATTCATACTTGTTCTGCTCATTTTGTTCAAATTGTAAACTACTTGATTGACATGATTCTAAAAAAAGTAATCTATGAAACAAGTGCCTTGACCCAACTCACATGACACAATGCATTCTGAATTATCATTGCTATAATCATAACAATCGAGTGTTACTTGTGTAGCTGCCGGATTGCACGAATAGTAGAATACTATACATTGAATGAAAGTAAATTTGACCAACTTTATTTTTGAAGAATGTATTCAAATTTTCCTATTGTTGAAGTACTGTAGTATTTGCAAGTCGCCTAACACATGCACAGATTTTCAAATAAGATAATTGTTGGTAGGTTAAATTTATTTCGGGTTAATAATTTATAATTAATCAAGATGGTAATTAAGAGTTAAATTATTCCAGTTAAATAATTCACACCTTTGTTAAAACTCTTCGAAAACAGTTTTTTGTTCGTTACTTGTCTCGTGTAGAAGTTTTAAAAATGCTCACAATCGCTTATTTTTCAAATGCAGGTAATTCGTCGTTAGAGAGACTAGAAGCTAGCCACTTGGAAAAAGCCTTTTTGTGATAATGTGCTCTTTACTTTATCTGAGAACTGTAAAAGACAAGATGAATTCATAATTAATATGAATTTACTTATCGCCTTGTAGCTTACGTATACAGTAAGTTTAGTTAGTGAACATTTGAATTTTACACAGCAACAATAAACTGTTACAAATTAACCGAATGCTGGTAATTTTATCTAATAAAATGTTTGTGTACAACATGCTTTGTAATCACTCAACAACTTGTATAGTTTGTTTATTTAATTACAAAGTACCAAAGTCAAAACATTAATTAAATGAAACATTATAGTAAATATTATGTAACAATTTAAAAAAACAAAGTAATCTTTGTCCAGTTTTGATTTGATAAAGTAAATATAAATTGCATCAATGCAATCCAAGCTCTCTACTTCTTGAAGAATAACGAACTTATTTTATTTTAAAGTGGTGATTTCACAGGTTGTAAAGAAGATCCCAATCAATAGATTCATCGTTTTCACAATCTCCTCCGAGATATTTTGGAAGGAGGTGTGGGGAAATATTTTCTGAAGTATTTCAACTGCCGTCAGTTGTTGAAATGAAAACTACAAAAATGTTGTTAGTTAAAGCAAAACACAAAAATAACCCAAATAATATCAAACTTCAAGCAAATTCTGTAAAGTATTCTTACCCTATCTTTGAGTTTCTGTGACAAGAAGGGTTTTACCAATTGTGAATGTAAAGCGCATAAAATGGGACATTTAGGTAGTAACATGCCTTCACTTTGACTGGGTATGCGTACTGCACAATCGATAGACAAAGGTTATTTAATGCGTTGAAAACTATAAAATGGAACTGTTGACACTTACGTAAACTATGTTAATCTGCTGCAACACAGCACGGGAGTACGTCTTGAAATGTTTCATGCCCATTCCGGAGCAGTTTTGAATGAAGATTACACCATTATTAATGACATCCTTATCGGAAAGGGCTCGATCCACAAAGTGAGTAGCGGCGGCAGTCAATGCGTCCAAAGACATCTCACTGGGATTCCATTTTGCTACAAAGATATCGCCACATCATGAACACTCGGAATATTTAATTGCTTTCAGCTGGAAAACCTAGATAAACTTACCACCATTAAAGTATAGAATTCTTCGACCCAAAGGATCACGAGTTTTTAACAATCCCAAAACCCCGGTTTTGAGAAGCTGCAAAAATGCTTCCGGAACTGTTTCTGGAAACGATTCGGGATACTCATTGAAACGTACCTCGGCATAGCGGAGGAGCTATGCAAATTTATTACAGCAATTATTAATGCTGATAGTTGGAATATATTGCAGATTTCAGATAAATTAAGTATTCGAGTAGTTAATACTGCATTATAATACCGTTTCCACGCGTGATTTGGTCTATACTTCCTTCCTTTGAGGTAAATCAGCAATTTAGAATCGTCACCAGAAACTGATGAGATGTACTCACGAACTGCGGAACTGTTCTCTCCACGTTTTAGAAACTCTGAAGTATTCAAGTTACTTTTTCATATAAATTGAAACACTTTTGAAACTGAGTTAAGCATATTATAATTTACCAGTAATTAAACGCCTGATTTCAGCAACTCCATCACGCTCAAGCTCTTCTCTAGATGCCGCTTCCATTTTGTAGAAACTCAACCCAAGGTGAAACCTTATGATTGCTCGCACTCAAAACGGAAAATGCGACTGATGTTGATGCTCATTTCAACCTGCATTTTTATATGACATGTCGTTTCTTATTTTTATGTTTTATTACGCCTAATACTTATATAGTGCTTATATAGTGGTATACTTAAAAAACCAGGTTTTAAAATGAAATCAATTCCGATCAATCTTCCCATGTAGTCAATAGCAATGGGAAACAAAACTGGTTTTGCCTCTGGCTCTACTCTGTGTGAAATATGTAGCATGAAAAGACATATTTTGGGAAGTTGTATTCGTGGAGTCTCATCCTCACTGTAATCATAATCCAAAACCTGGAGCTCAGTAGACAAAGTCAACCTAGATTTTCCGATGAATTCATCTTCAGTTTTAGATTTTACATGAAATAGAGTGTGTGAACTAATGAATAATTTGCATCTATGTTTATCGTCTATTTGATACGCGCGTAGCAATGCAAGATAGCTGAGACCATTTGGGGTTTGGAATTTTTGGACTGTTGCAGTATCGGATCTTTTAGCAACTGATCACGAGCATTTAGTAAAACTGTAACCCCCAATCTTGAGAAGCAGTGGAAAGGTTTCCGGTGCAGGTTTAGAAAACATCCATTTCCGTACAAACAATTCCGTTGTTTGTACGGAAAAGGGGAAAGAGTTACGTGCTACTTTCAACGGTAGTTTCAAACCTAGCTTTACCCATTGTCATATTGTCGTTGCTTTAACAGCAAATGTTTCATAGTAGATACAGTTAGTTACAATCATTGAGCTCTAATAACAAACTAGAGGAAGTATTCCAATGGGAGAGATAGGATGCTCCGCGTGATCTTCATCAGTTCGAAGAGTGAACATTGTTTCTTTAACTACAATAATTTCGACATTTGACTATGAATAATATATTATATTCCATACTGACTAAAGATATTTCTAGCACTCCTTTGAATTCAAATGAAACTGTCGAACAACAACTTTATTGAGATACAAACGACAAAACAATACGTAAAAATTAAATTAAGGTAGGTTGGGCTAACTGGATCCATTTGTTTACATTAAAAATTGGATTAGTTTGTATAAAACTGGTATGGGAAATGTTGGTGATATGTAGTAGTCAAGGATATAATGTTCACTGTTCGAAAAATCAAGAATCACGAGATTTTGCCTCAATGTTGGGTCTCTCATGTCTCTGGTTACAATGAATGTCAAGCAATTTTATTCATAATCAATTACTAACGAATCTAAAACTAACGACAATTATAATACAATTGTATCTTACTGGATAGGTGCTAAGGTGATATCGAAGGCAAGTATTTCATTTATTTTTCGTAGCGTACTTCATGCATTAGAAACTGTAAATGCCCTCCCATTCAGGTAATTGAGTAGTACATCGTCATCTTTAAAAGCTGTAACGATTTATACCGTACTCTTCTTCTTTACTATTCAAAAATCCTAAAACATTCTGAACGACAACTGAGTTCGGTACATCTGGAAGAATCATCTTTGGGTAAAACTATTTTTATTGTGGTTAACTTTCACCCTCAGGTAGCGTTTCTCGCTTCTACAGTTCCATTCTCTATTTTAAACCACTCATCAAGTTACGTAAGCGTCAACACAAGTAAACCATGTTTTTTTATCATTTACTGCGTTAAATTCTTTTGTCTATGAGTCTAATAATGTCTTTTGAGATACCTATGTAATAGCATAAATTTGACTAAAATGCATTATATCAGAAATGGCGTTACATTCCTTTAGAGGAGACGAGCGAATAGAGTGAAAGTATTCGTTTAATACAGGGAACTCTTTCTCTGTTATTATTATTCCACACTTCAGCGCAACAACAATCAAGTTGTAAACCCAACCTGTGCAACACCAGATATTTTGCTGTACTTTTTCTTTCTCAAACGGAGCTAAACCCTACTACAAGAAACGAGTAAGTGTTCAAGATGAAAATTATCAGACGGATTCTTCATAAAATAAAACCTTACTCGATTTAAGAGATCACGTTTTTACTAACATTTCCTCTACTTCAACGTTTCTTTTGTAAGCAGCCAGATCAAAAAATATTATCGAATATCATACGCAAATACCTGACTGGTAGTGCGCTGAGTTGTTTACTCAGCACTGTTAAAGCCCTGAAATAACTTGTTTTATACCAGCTGTACTATCACGTTATATATTTATGGCTAAAGAACTTTGTCCAACAAGATTTAAGCATTTAGTCATTAATTAATCGAAAACATATTCTCATCAATCATCACATACAATGTATACGTGGCTTATTACAATTGAGACTTCCAACATTATTAATCAATTGTGTAAATTTATAAGTATACAATGCATAGTTATGTATGTACCCTCATTACATTCTAGTTAATAAAATGAATCGAAAAATATGTATGTCTTTTTAGACTTCCAACAAGTTGAAATAAAATGCTGCCTAATTTTCTTGGGAAGTTTGAAAGCGTACTAATCTAACACCAAGTGACTTGCACTTATCCAAACATATTGAACTACATAGCTACACATCTAAGTAACCGGATGTACGAAATTTTAGTTATATATAATTTTAGGATTACAAAACGGAATGATATTATAACTACCATCAAAACTTCGCTCGGAATCTTTTACTTTTGTTTCCTTTTGTAGGACAGGAATGAACAAACCATTCTAAAGGTACAGTGTCACTATATTAGTGAGAGTAAATTATTAATTAAGACCAGTTTCAGGATTGATTTTCAACCTTCACTGTATTGAACATGAATCTAATCCGGTATTTTATGTGCTCTTTTTTGTGTCAAATCACAAAATTTAGTGCGATAATAATAGTAATAACACCATAATCTCTTACTAGCTGTCTACGCAAAACTTATGATCCTCTATCTACTGCAAAGCATAATTTATTTACGCTTGTGAAATACAGGAGAGGCGTAAAAGAATGAAAATTATTGTATTTCTGTTTATTTTGATTCCTCATTATAAGGATCACTTTCATACTATCAGAAACGAATTTATAAAACCAACAGACTGGTTACTATTTACTGCTTGTTTATTGAATCTGCTTGTGTTTATAGTTGTAGAATAATAGAATACTAAAAATTAACGAAAATACGTTTGACAAAATAACGTTTTGAATAAAAAAGTTTTTGCTATCGTATACGATATCTATATATATATCTATAATAATTACTGGTAACGAATATGTTTTCTTCACATTTTCCAAAAAAATTGTTAATGTTCGAAAGTCAATTTTAATTTTCATCATGCCTGAGAATGACATTAGTAAATTGTTAAAAGCTTGAATATATCAAAGTAAATCTAACTACCATGAGCTCTGTTAGTAAAGAATTCAGAGATCAAAGGTCATGCAATATAAATTGGGGTGTAATATATCATTTGAAAGCAAGTCTATTCAGGAATTCACTTAAGACACATTTGTGCCACAAATTACGTCTGCTAAAGGTACATCGATACAACCCGAATTGTCGTGTTTATTCTGTATGTAAACACTAGTCAGAACTGTTTTCCATCAAAACAATCTTACCAAGGCCTTGCAAGGATTTAATCCCAAGGAAAAAATGAAACTGATTTTTTCATTCATTAGTATTGGCAACAAAGTCCCGAGTATCATATTCAGTTCCATTTTTTATTTAATAGGAATATAAACTCACTTTTTCAGAATAATTATAATCAGTTTATACACAACACAGGAAAGTATGAACTCAGTTAACTCTGCCCTCATAAATTACTACCTTATTAAAATTTTGTTAATTTGCGATTGATAATTGATAATCCAACAGAAACTACTCACCTACGGCATGATAATATTAGTATTCTTGGTAAGGATTTAGAAATGACGTCGAAGCTAAGAAATAAACATCCTCACACATAAACACATTGTTTTAGTTTTAGGAAGAAAAGTGTAATGATTATTAAGAAATGTTTTTGATATAACTATGGGGGCGTTTGCAAAGTAAATCCCGTGAATAAACATTGGATAATTGCAATAAGGTACTTCACAGATAAATAAAACTACAGTTAAAACAGTACTGTCTTACTGTCTACATATACTACAAAGATATTTTACGGGACCTCATTCCTTGCACAAGTTATAACTTTTCAGAAAGTAAAATATATAGCATCATTTTAGAAACAATACCATGATAATTCTTACCACCACTAGGTATATGATTGTTTTGCGCAAACTAACTTTGGATTTTCCATAATGTCAGTCTTAAAAGTGGTAAAAATGTTTCCGGTACAGTGTCGGAGAACATTTTGGGATATTCATTGAAACGAACCTCAGCGTACCGCAAGACTAAATTTTCCTCTTTTTCAGATAATTGAGCAGTAAAATACAGTTCCCTTCAAAAGCTGTAACGAATTGAATCCATACACTTCTTCTTCACAATTCAAAAACACTGAAGCCTTTTAAATTGTATATAAATTCGTTTTATGTTGAAGAACCATCTTTGGCAAACTGTTGCTATTGTAGTTAAGTTTCACCTTCAGCCAACACTTCTCGCCTCTTCAGTTCTAGTTTCCATTTTCAAGCCCTCAACAAGTAATTTTAAGCGTCTTTAGTGGTAAACTATTTATCATTTATCGCGTCAACTATTTATTTAACAATTCCTGCATGATACCTGTACCTTAGTTGAAATTTCATTGAAATATTTTTTATTCGAAATGCTATTGAACCCTTTTACAGGAGACCAGCTAATAAAGGGAATGTTCTTCTTCGAAAGTAAACTCTTTCTCCCTTACTATTTCATACTTCAGTGCTACAAGCTCATTGTAGAATGATGACCTATGTCTATATAAAAAAATTTACTACAATAGTTTTTCTCTCAAATGGCATTGAGCTCTACTGTCGAACAGATTTCAATTGAACACACAAAATTTACGTCTCTCAGGTTAACGAAAATAAGAATGGTAAACAATTACTCCAAGAAGTGAAGCCCCTAAACCTAAAAAGTTTGCGTACATAAGTGCCCATTTGTTAAAACTAAACTGTATTACAAAATTTCTGAAAAAAAAATTCTCTGAAACTATTAAAGTTAGCAGGCTTATTCCTTTTGCATTGTGTAGGGCATACTTGAATCCCACAGCTTTTCAGAATCAGCTTTCTGCATTCATAGATACAAACAAGGCGCCGTTCTCCTGACTCCTAGATGGTGACCCACGGCCCACTCAACTTTGAACCACGTTTTCTCCGAATGGTGTAAGATATTTACATTCTGACAACGGATCTAGATTCTACGACTCAAAATATATCCATTGAGACCAAAACTGGCACAACGGTAACCCAGCCCTACCGTTTCCCAATCAAGATTCACTTCATAATTTCTCTCTTTCATGTAGATGAGAAGAAGTGCATCGTTTTCAAATAGGGAAGCGATGTACTCCTGTACTTGCGGGCTACTTTCTCCTCGATTTAGAAACTCTGAAGAATTTCAACAGAAAAATCCTATGTATTGCACACTCCTTATTAGAAAGTTATTGATGTTATTTGTTTACCTGTAATTAAATTTCTCATCTCGGTCAATCCATCCCGCTCTAACTTGGTTATAGTTTCCATTTTATAAAAAGTCAACTCACAATATCGTAACCACTACACTACACGCTTTTTATTATTTGGAATTTCATAATATAATATTCTATTTTATCAATTTATCGCATCCACGAAACCTTCACAATTCACTAAATAACGAACGTTTTTTGTCAACCACTACAACTTCAGATTTCAGACATGATATGAATGAATCATCTTATTTCAAACGTGATATAATTTTAAATTTCTTATTTGTTTTCGACATTTCTTTTTCTGTTTCTGTCTGCTTTTATTGGAATTTTCATGGAATTATTCATTGGTTCTAGGTTGGCATGATTCTAATTAAAATAATATGAAACATTGTTTAACTTCAATTGCATAACATTTGCATCATATCATTGCATATTAACACTGTTTCGGACCAATGTCTTGTTTGTTTAGTCTCATTGACTATGTAAAATTGTGTGAATTCCAATGAAAATGAATATTTCGCTAGCTCATTATGGATGACCTTTTTTTTATCTCATTATGTATTCTCAAATTCAGATGTCATAATTCCTTAAAACTTAATGTTTTCCATTTTATGCAGTCACTATTGTATTTACTTTTAACAAGACAATCAATTCCTTATCATTTAACTTATGTATGTATCTAAAATTTCCTATAAATATCCGAACGAGCTCAGGCTCTTCGCTCTCAGTCAAAATTTAGTATCTGCGGTGCAATCTGCTGGTTTTACATTGAAATCTCCTTTTGCAATAAGCGCATTTCTAGTTTTATCCTCAAGAACTCTTGTGCATTTTCCTTTTTACCATTCATATACCTTGTACTGTGTTCATTATGCAAAATATATATCATTCACTTTCCACTATCAACAACACCATACTTGAATTCGAGGATATTTATGCAATTGTAGAATTGCAGAAGTATATAATATCAAGAGAAAATTAAAATACATCTGACAATCGTTACTTTTGAAAAGCGCATGTATAAATTGCGTCGTTTTAGTATTTGCAGCCAATTGAGATTGGCAAATACTTACTAATAAATAATTCTGTAGAAGATATATGCATCTTAGTGTTTATGGTTTACTGTCTCTCGAGAAATGCCGTCAAATCCAACAATTTCAAAACAAACCGTTCCTTTCAGTTTCTTCAGTAAGTAAGGGCTTGAACATATTGTGGGCATACTTTATTAGTTTTGGAAAATAAACCTCAAGAATGACATTTGTTAGCTTAGTGAACCTATTTACTAATAATCACTCAAGACAAATCAACCTATACCATTGCAGATTTCATGTATATTCCATCGAAAAACTTGAACATTTTGAAATCAGACAATTTATCCTGCTACACGTAACATTCTACTACGCAGTAATCCGTTTAAATGCTTCATTTCAATCTCTGCCCATCCTGGTATTCATGCGGTTCCGGTTTAGTGATATATGCATTGTGCTTGAGCTATGCATATTCATTTCATTGTTAATATATTTTATGAATGAAATATATTCCATACGTTTACCATTCAATTTATTAATAACACCGTTTTCCATGCATGATTCACTCTGTTTTTTCTTCTCAGAAAATTAAAAGTAAAGCGTCATTTTTATATAAGGATGTGATATATTAACGAATTTGCTTCGATCCCTCTCCTCCATTTAGGAACACTCAAATGTTGAAGGACAGTAATTGCCATTCTTATTTGCTTTCTGCACTTCTTGTTCAGTTTCTGTATCTGTTTACTTTCAATCAGCATGAGTAAAAGTTTTCTGGGAGACCGTATGCTTCAATAAGCTTCATGGAAGGCTTGGTTTGATTTAATGGTAAACACGTATATGAGGTAGTGGTGAGACGAAGATTTTTCATACATTCAATGTTGTTCTTTTCACCTCTGTTCAATTTACATACTTCGGGAGTTGCATGATTTTAATTAAGCATACTATTCGCCGTATATTATTGCACACTGCGGTTCATATCAACAACAGACCGAATAACTGTAGGATTGCATAATAATACAATACCAAAAATGACTGAAATTAATTTTGGCCAACTTTCTTTTTGAATAGTATATTCAGACTTTTCTTTGTAGTATTTGGAAGCTACGTGACACATGCATATATTTCCCAAAAAATAAATACCATATAGATTGTAAGTTCAAGTGCAGCTAGTTTTCGAATGACTAACATATGTAGCCAATTAACAGTTTCAACGCATCTTATTCATCATTGTTGTTAAATTCATGATCCGGAGAAAAAATGCATTCTTGATTTTACTAGCAACTAATCCAGTACTCTCACTAATTAAGCTAATAGTCAAATTTCGAATCAATAATGAACTGTTACAACAGTCACCGTGAATATTAACTGAATTTATTGAAACATCTGTGTGGAGTCAACATTTTTTGTATGTAGTTACGTAACAAATTGTGAATTTTAAAATGTAATTACAATCTCCCACATTCAAATCATTTATCAGGTGATACATTATGGCAAATAAGATTATGTGATAATTCTGAACGTGAATAAATCAATTCGTAGTCAGTCGGTAGTCGTATTCATTTTTAATTATTGAAGTAAACCATTGATGTGCCCATTGCAATACAAACCTCTCTCAATGATAGTTATTAAAGTCTTGAAGAGTGATTTCATACGTTGTAAGTATATCCCAATCCAGGAGATTCGTGGTTTTCACATTCTCTCCAAGCAGTTTTGGAAGCAGTTTTTGGTGAAATGTTCTCATGAAGTAGTTCAAACTGCTGTTCAGTTGTTGAAATGAAAAACTACAAAAAGTGTAATAAATTAATTGTATTACAGACTGCTCAAATTTACATTAAACTTCAGCAAAATTGTTTATATAATTATTACCCTTTCCTTGAGTTTCTTTGACAAGAAGGGCTTCACAAGTTTATGAATGTATAACGCGTAAGAAGGAACATTTAGGTAGTAACATGCCTTCACTTTGTTTGGGTATGAGTACTTGCATAGAAAATTGACAGGTAGTTATTTAATGGCAGTTAAAATTGATTAAATCGTAGTAGTGAACTGTTGAGGCTTACATAAAATATGTTAAATCTTGTTTTCAACATTCTCGTAGCGAGTACGCCTTGAAATGTTTCATTCCCATTCCTGAGCAGTTTTGAATGAAGATTACACCATTATCAATGACATCCTTATCGGAAAGGGCTCGCTCAACAAAGTGAGTCGAAGCAGCGGACATCTGATCCAAACCTATCACACTGGGATCCCATTGAGCTACAACGATATCGACATATATAATTCCGAATAATATGGAATATTAATTTCTTTGATTTTATTAATCATTTATGTAGACTCACCACCGTTAAAGTATAGAATTCTCCGACCCAAAGGGTCACGAGTTTTTAACAATCCAAAAACACCCCGTTTTTGACGAGTGGTATAAATGCTTCCGGTACAGTTTTTGGGAAAGATTCGGGATATTCATTAAACGAACCTCAGCGTACCGCCGGAGCTGAAAGAAATTCATATAACTTTTTATTACGTTGGGATTGGATTTTAATTTCAAACAACGAGTATTCTGCATTTCTTTGTAATACCGTTTCCCAGGCATGATTTGTTCTGTACTTCCTTCCTTTCAAATAAATGAGCAATTTGGAATCGTCCCCAGAAACTGATGAGATGTATTCTCGAAACTGGCTGGAGTTCCCTTCCTACTTTTTAGAAACTCTACAGGATTCGGAACAATTTATGCCATAAAATTTTACTGCTAACATCTCATAGCTCTACTTACTGCTATTGAACTATTTCTTCG